>PVJH01002370.1:0-170966 GCA_004026705.1 Nesogale talazaci | reverse complement strand
TGCTTGAAAAGGCATTAACTAAAGGAAAATATCAGAAGGGCATAAAGCTTACATAATTAGGTTGTCAGGCAAGCATTTCATATTGTATTTGGTGCATAAAGCAAGATTAATTATATATACATATATGAAAAGACAGTTACATATCTATTTTAAAAGCAGAAGATAGTTGAGATTACCATCAAAGATTTGTACTTTTAACTGCTTCTGTTGTTAAAATAATAAATGACTTTAGTGAAAGGCAACATTATCTAAGAAAATGATATTTAATAAAACATGTAATGCTAGAATCCTACTTTCTGGCAGCATTTTTAGAATTATAGACCTTTAAAGGCATCTAATTTAGTGCTTGGTTTTATTGGGTGAAGGAATAGATAGCATTTTGCTGACCCCCAATTTATCCTTTGCAGCAGAATCTTTCGGTAGATGGATATTTATTGCTACTCTCTCATGCATTTGCTTTTAGTCATTTAAAGAGGCTAGCAATATTTCAATTTACATAGTAGACAACTTAGATTTAGAGAGGTGGGGTACTGTATCAGAGCCAGTTATTGAATTCAGGGTATCTGACTCCAAAAAAAAATCCCTGCTCTTGATTTGTATGCAGTGCTGCTTCACACGAATGTCTACTCTTGTGAGACTTAAAAGGAAACATATTGGACAACTTAACTTATCGAAAATGAGTCTCTGTCAGTGAGGAAGCTGCGTGGTCCGCTGTGGAAACGGCAAAGCAATCCCAGAAGGACACCTGGAGTACCAGTTCAAGAGCCACAGGGGTACATTAATCTTGGCCAGTGAAGATCAATTCCTTCTTGCAATTCAGGTGAGGCAATTTCCTCCGGATGACCTTCGACCTCGAATGCATGGTGGTTTCCTCTTTGAAATCCAATCCAATGGGACTGGGTTGTTCGACGCAGTGTCACTATGTACAACAGAGGGAAGGCAGCCTCACAAGTGTTCGTATGATTGAGCTCGTTGCTGCAGCCCCTGCGTCAAACTATCTTGCCTAAAGGTTTCCTCTTCAATATATGTATTAGTTGACATTTCATATATGAGAATAAGTCAAAAAGTATCTCTGTGAGTACTCCAGTTCGCAAATGCACCGGTTCTTTCCAAATAAAACTCACGTGAACAAGTCTCCGTAATCAACACGTGGGATGTCTTTTCTAGCACCAATACCTTGTGTAGCAGTGAGTAGGCTTTTGCTGCAGGTTAGATGTCAGCGGTTCAAACATGCTAATTGGGAGAAAGATGGGTCTGTCCATTGTGATGAAAATCTAAAATCTCAAACTCTACCTATGGCTGATATGGCTCAGAATCAACTCAGCAGTGGGATTCAATTTTGGTAGTGCCCTCATTCTTAGATTCTGCAAAACTGATTCCTACTTAGAGCTACCCTGTGTACAACATAAAAATTGGTGATCCACTCTTGAGAATCCAGCCACTGAGCACCTACTGAATAGAGAGAACATGGCCAGAAACACCATGCATCTTCCATTGTGTAACATGATAATGTGTATGTTGTTTTAATTGATACTTTGAACATCACTAAGATCGCCCTGATGAACTAGAGGAGCTTCCAGATTAAGAGTAGACCAGGAAAACAAAAGCATCAACCACGAAAAAATAACACAGTACCCATGTCTAAGGGGTTAGCCACAGAAACCTTGTGAGTAAAAGTATAGTTTCCTTGGGTGCCCTAAAATAAAAGTTTCCCTAGGAAGTAGTAGGGTCAATTAAATTTAATGTTGAGAGAGCAAAGCAGCTCATATCGTGACTATATTTTCCATAGGGGTAGTCTTGACAAAGGTTTCTTTAAGTACACTGGGAAAATACCATCTTGAATCACAGGACAATTATGAAGCTTTTAAAAAAATGAAACTGCACTGGTGAAAAAGACACAGGGATACTGTTCAGATGATGTGTTTTTTTTTTCCTTTCTGTAACAACAATGCATCCACTCAATCCTTGAGGATAAGAAAGGCTGACTACCAGATTTTGTTGGAAAACCTTCATGGATCAAGCCAATAGCCCTGAACTTGTCCCATCTGGATTTCGTTTCTTTTCAAAACGCAAAGAACATTTCAAAGGGGCATTATTTAGGATCCTTGAGGCTGGCATAATTGACCTCGCCGTTTGGTGTCAAACAAAGAAAAGTTCTCTAAGTAAGGGTTATATATAGGAAAGCATACACTTCAGAAATGTATCATCCAAGATGTAAGATATTTCCAAGAAAACATACTTTCACATTTTGATATTTTAGTAAAATTTTCTATTGATTTTATAGGAATACTGTTTTAACTTAACCTTGTGTATTTTCTAATGGAAGAGATAATTATAAACATTGAGTTCTTATGCCCAGTTTAGTCACATTTCTTATCCATGAATGTTTATTTGAACTTAAGTACCAAGGCTGTAAAAGAGTGAATATGAATTTAATTTGAGTGATAGCTTGGTATTTGACAGGATTATGAAACATAAGTACTATGTTTGCAAGCTGAAGGACATAAATTGGACTGTGGTAAATTCATAAAAGTAAGCAATACTACTTTGTGAAGTAACTAGGGAGGCATACGATATCTAAGGGAAACATAAAACACAGATACCAATGCACACAGACATAAAAAAGTAGCCTTATAAATTGTATAAGCATTGCTTTGTTTTTCCATGTAAATTTTCTATAATAGCAATACACCCTGTCCAGGTCCTCATCCCTATGATGATTGTCTAATGTTCAAAAGAAATGTGGAAATAATAGAAATTTTAAAGCCCTGCTACAATGACTTGATATTTATCAAATCCTCTAAATGACTGCTTAAATTCAAAATATTTAATAGATGAACTATGGTTTTTAGTTAGGAAAATTATATCTCTTAAATAAAAAGAAGTGTTACTCATATATTTTGGAGTTTTGTTAACATTTTCTAACTTATCTCAACAAGCATACTTCAAACCAATTATAATCATTTCTGTTACTATTTTGAATAAGTAACCTAGAAGAGTTATTCATTGTCCATTAACTTGATACATGCTCAGAACAGAAACTTTTAAGCACCGGATATCATGTTGAGATTTAGGGTTTTATACCTAATGGTATAATTAAAATCTTCAAACTAAGTAATATTTATTTAAACTACTATAAGAAATAAAAATATATAGCAGATGCCTTTATAATATTAGAGCTTTAAAAACTCTTTCTATTTTTTGTTTTAATCCATGCCGGCACTGATGTTACTGCTTTCATTGCCTATTGAGTTACACATACCTATTGTTTTCTAGTAACTCATAGTGACCCCATTTATGAGATTCTAAATCTTTATAGGGGTTGACAGCCTCATCTTTCTCCTTCAGAAGACTCATGAGTGATGTGTACAAACCACTAGGTCATCAGGGTTTTGAAAGTTAAACACAGATAAATTTCTCAAAGTTAAATATTGAAATAATATTATGCTCAACTATTTTGAAAAGTGTGTGCTCTCTATCAATAAATTTAAAATAATTGTGAAGTCATTTAATCCCTTGTGGGATGAAGACAGGACTTTTCCACATCATATACTCTAAAATATTAAGCAACCTACTTACCAGCATTTGAAGCTGACTAAGATAGCTAATCTCCCTGAGGCCCCCAGTTATCTGAGGGCTTTATATGACTCAAGTTAGGATAGTGATATGCTTCCCTGAGGCCTATGGGTAGGATTCAAGAGTCATTGTCAATGACCCCTAACTATAGAGACCTGTCCACCTACCCTTGGGAGTCTCCAGTCTTTCCTTATCACTTCCCTCTCCTCTTAGTCATGAGGCATCCCTAAACCATTATCATCTTATAGCCCTTAAGACAGTCCCCACTTGTAGCCAGTGACTAGAGAAATTATGTGTCCCCTGTTAGGCTACTTAAACAGGGAAAATTAATGGCTGTTTCCCCTCTCCATTACCACGTGGACCACCATACGGGGCGGAGGTGAGCATGTTACCCTGATGTTATGTATGTCTGACTCTTATACTTTCTCTCTCTGTCATGATGTCTATATCATCATTATAATAAATAATAATTATCGCTGCACAGCTGCCTGTTGAACCCTTGCTGTAAGTGTATCAGAGGACTGATCACCCCTTGATAATCCCTTAGGTATATAGGAGGTTCTATGCCAGTATAAACTAATGCCTTATGAATTATTAAATGATAACCGTATCATTTATTTTAATATTACAAATGTTATTCATTTTTAAATAATTTCATAGATTTTCACAATCCTGCACAAAGTGCTCATTCCAAACATTGAAAAATTGGAAAAGTGAAGGAGGAAGGAAGCATAGCAGAATCTGGAGAAGCGGCCCCAACTTTTATTCAGATGAGCGATATGAAGAATAAGTTTTAGAAACTACATACATAACCATATAAGTAGAAGCACATTTTAGCAGAAGAATTTAAATATACACTAGGATAACTGAAAAATAAAAACAATGGAGAAAGATGATACAATTAGGTGTGTCTGTGATCTGCAGCTAGCAGAACTGGCGGTGGAAAGTGAAGAGGACTGGGGACATTTGCTGATGTGGATCAAGCATTGCAACCTTCAGTATGGACTCTGACTCAATGTCAAGATTATCAGCATCCTCACAACTGGGCAAATAAGTAACATCATGCTAAATGGAGGAAAGGTGAAAATTTTCAAGGTTGTTTTTTTTTCCTGGTTCAAATCCTCAATTAAAGTTCACGGTAGCAGCAGTCAAGAGATCAGAAAATGTGTTTCTGTCAGTCAGTCTGCAGCACAACACCCTTTAGAGCATGAAAAGCAAGGGCACTACTCTGCGGATGGAAGATGTGCCAGATTAGAGGCATGGCATTTTCAGTTGCCTCGTAGGCATGTGAAAGTTGGACATGGACTAAGGAAGACTGGAGGAAAACCAATACATTTGAATTGTGGTGCCGGCAAATACTATTGAAAGTACTATCGAATGTCAAAAGTACAAAGTGATCTGTCTTGGAAGTAGGGTCAAAGTGTTCATTAGAGGCAAAGATAGAAAGGCTCTGTTTCACCTACTTTGTATGTGTCAGGAGACGTCTAGTCTCTAGAGAAGCACTTCCTGCTTTGTAAAGTGGAGAGCAACAAAATAGAGGCGAGGACTCAATGAGATCCACTGCCACAGTGCGGCCTCAGTGGCTGTAGGCTTTGGAACAGTTGGTAGGATGGTGCATGGTATCATCACACATCAGAGCCCGTTCGATGGCACCAAACATCAACAAGATGAATGTGCCAGAGAATACAGGAGACCTTACCCAGGATGGAACTCTTCAAATATCCTCATGAGAGAATATGAGAAGCATTCAACCCCTACCTTCTCATAACTTGCCTATAGCCTGTTACAAAACATGCTTGCTTGCTTTTAATTATATCAAGGTAATAATAGTAGGAATTGAAATAGAGCTCTTTTTTCACGTTTCATGATGTTTTAATTCCACTGAATTGATTCTGTCTTCTGGACAGATTACAGATAATCATAGCTTCCTAAAATATCTCAAATTATACTATAGATGATATTGGTGTGAAGAGTGGGGGAGGCTAAATTACCTTACATGTGCAAAGTAATCTCAACATACCAGCTGAAAGAATCACATTTGGGATCAGGACAATAATAAGCCAATTCATAGTTGAACTCCATTTTAATGTCATTGCTAATCCTCAATCTGGATTCAATGAGAGGTTAGGCCACCATCTAGATTTTGGGATAAAGGATGCATTATACATTTTGGGGGATCCTATCTGACCTACTATGCTTATGGTTATGGCTCTCCCTGGCTTCTTGATGCATTAGTTAACTTTTATGATATATATGGGTTATTATATTGATATTTGAAAAGTGGTGCCTTTTATCCTACCACTGACACAGTTATGTAAAGTTTCTCATAAATAATTCTGAATCTCTTTCAATGTGTATCATGTGCTCTTGGTTAAAGGTGTTCATTTTGAGACCTATCCATAGATTCAAATTCTAATGACTGTCCCAATTTCTCTCATTTTAAGGAATGTCCAATTCTTTAGAGTATGCACAAGCTTCTAGATTTATTTACTATCATTTTCACCCAGGGAGACTAGAACAACATTGAGGATACCTGGTGGCATCGTGGGTCCCAGTTTGGGTGGCTAATTGCAGGGTCAGAAATCTAAACCCATTAGAAACTCTGCAGGAGAAATATGAGGTTTTCTGCTTCTATAAAGATTAATATTGGGTTAGGGTTAGGAATTAAAAAGAAAAAGATTGACATCATCTGAAACCCATCCGGCACTTCTACTCTGTCTGATAGGGGCCTAAAGAAGAATTGACTTGAGAGCATTGACTTTGGGCTTGTTTGAGACCCATAACTATATAGCTGCACCTCAACAGACCTAAATTAATCGGATTGCTGTGCATCTGAGCCAACTTGATGGCCCGTGACAACAACAAAACTCAACGACATTTCCATTCTGCCTATTTAGGAACTTAATTCTTTTCTGTTATACTCAGAAGCTGAACAGACAGTCGAACAATGGCCAGACCTTATAGATGATTAGAATTCAAATCCTTTTCCTGCCACCTCCCAGAGAGTCTGACTCCGCCCTAAAGCCACCAGTCAGGAAGCCCAACATCTACGCCACCACAAATGGTTCACACTTTAATCTTTGTCTTTACTTCCAACTTGAGACAAACTGTTCTCGTATTCACTAGTCTCTAGTGAACATGTATTCATGCCAAGAATGTCTTTATGTGGACATATCTAGAGCCTTCCCTTTCTTCTCATTTGACAGATTTCCCACCCTGCTGCCCACCCACCTGCAAGTCTTACTATGATGGTGACTGACACTCTCACTACAGCGTACAAAAAACCTTTCATTAGTCTGATTTGGATCTTCTCTGGCTCTTTCCATAAGACAATTAGAGTGAGGATTCTATGAAATCCAGTTGGTATTTCTGCCCCATAATGGTAAAAGCTGTAACCATTACTTTCCATCAATTAGGATCAGTGTTAACATTTTAGCAGTTTTGATGTATGTGCATTTATTTTTTTGTTCTGTATTGTTTTATGGATTTTATATTTGGTATATTTAATGAATAAGATTCTTAGAGACTCCAAAACAACAGTGGGTACTCTGTCTTTCTGTGAAGGATGCTTTACTCTCTTGAACCACAAAATAAAAATATGTTTGGTATTATAACCACCAATTACCAAGAAAAAGAACATGAGATTTTTTTATTTGTGTAATACTATGTTCACTTTAATCCAGATAGAAAATTAATGTTTGAATGCAAATATAAGTCCTAAAGCTCATTATATTACATTTATGTTTCACTTTAACCTGTTAGTTATGTTCTCTTGATATTATCTTGCAGTATTTATTTTAGACAAGAAACAATTCAAAATAAAAATCTATTAATTGCAGAAAACTTTGATTTCTTGTTTCAAATTATTTTATCATTTTTATAAGACACTATAAGCAAACTGCTCCAGTAAATTGGCTTAAATATTCTTTCTAATCTTTTACATAATCCCCAGAATTGTGATACATTCTAATCACACCCCAGACATTCTTAGCTTTTCTTTATGTCTCTACTGAGTTCATAAAATATACTTTCCCATTCACTAAAGGTATAAAAATAAAGACTAATAATATTGGAAAAATCTAATTAAATAGACTCATATTATACATGAGCAATAGCAGAGATAAAAGTATTAAATGGGATGCGAAAAATCTATATCTCTAGTTAGCTATGAAGCGATGCTTACTTACTGTAAAAACTGTAAGTTTCTTCTGACGATATTTTATTTTCCATTAGATATTTATTGACAGAATGTGAGAAATCACAGAACATATTTAGCTAAGAATTAAAATGCCTAGTCCATTACAAGTCAGGAAAAATATACACATATGATCGGTGCTTCTTTTTCTAGTTTTTTCTTAAGTGTATCTTAGAAATGCAAAACCAAATGCAAAATATGGGTCGCTAAGTCTGTCTTGTAATTATACCTTAATCACACTTTTCATTTGTATATAAACTCTATTTTTACTAACATTTCCAAACACAAATTTATAGTAATATATCATTGTTTTCCAAATGTGGTGGCACTGGGAACTATAAACTAGGACTGCTTACATTTTAATTAACCTTAATGTAAAATAATTCTTTCATAAATTATTCTGTCATTTCTGAAAGGTAAGACTAATCAAGTCTAACTAACAAATTTTCTGTTATCTTTTGAGCTAAGAGATTTATTGCTTAAAAGAAGATCTCTATAACTAACTAATGGATTGCTGAGAAAACTGTGAGGAAAATAAATTCTCTTAGAAGATGTAGCTATAACTGACCCACCATGATCAGGGATTCTTCAGTTTATAGCTGTATTTAAATTAAACTCAGACCTATTTTTTAAAATCAACTCAAAAATTATTAACAAGACAACTAAAATGTCAAAGAAAGAGCAAGCCAATTTTATTTGTATTAAGCTCTGAGTTTAAATAAATGAAAAATGGAAGCTTTTATTTGTTTATTCAAAACCTATTTATTTATTCAAAATTAGCTATAACAAGGGCAATAAATAACATCATTTTTAAAGTACTTAAAGTCATTGAAAGAAAAGTTCCATAACTATGAAAAATAATCTGATCAGATGATGTTGACTATCTAAAATCTCAGCAGTTTATGAAATTGATTTTAGCTTGACACTGGTTGGTCCAGAGTTAATAAAGAGGCAAAAAATAAAGGAACTGGCAGTCATTGACATTCTTGTCTTCCTGAATCAATTGTTACAAAGTTGTTGGTCAAAATTCTATCATCAGAGATGGTATGACCATTGTAAATTATAAGTAGTCTTTTATGTCAATTAACAGACTACAAGTGCCTATCAATTTCAGACCTTAAGAAACCTTAATAAAGGTAGTTTATATAGTAAAAATAAATTTGAAAATGAAAACATTTTTCTCTTTAAAAATAATTAATAACTCTTAGTGAATTTAAGATGATGAGGTAGAGTTTTTAACACCATCATCTATCTAATAAGTATTTAATGAATTAATGAACATAAAGAATAAAAAGTATTATATGAATTAATATATGAACAAACAGCAAAATGCCAATATGCAAATATACTTCTATCAAATAAATTCTGGCAAATAAAGATAATCTCTAGGTCTCTGAGTCTGTAAATCTTTATGGGACCAGATGATTTCATGTACCCCCACAGGCCATCATAAGAGGAAACCCTGTGCTGGTATTCCAATTCTGTCACCAACATTTACTTTCTGTGTGAATATAATTTATTTTTCAACCAGAAATAAGGGACCCCTGAAGGTGTGTTAGATTGTGTGACTTTACGCTCTAATGACAACGAAACAATCTCCTCATTAAGGTTTCACTGAAGGTCCTACTCCTGTGAGCCCACTGAGTTAAATATATGAGTTTTTCTGAACCTATGCCTCCTTTATCTCTAACTTTAGAGAGTAAATTACATATTTTTGTATAACTTAATTGTTTCCCACAGTATAAAACTGCCATGATAATTTGATACATTTATTACTGATTCTGTGAGAAATGATCAAATTTCATACTTCCTACTGTATTGTTAACCAAGTAAACATCTCTCAGCATTCAGAATTTGAAAAATCTTATTTCTTATGCATTAAGTAGTGGATTAACTAATAATGTATTTTTGTTGGTAAGGTTAAAATATAATTCAAGTACATAATTTCAAGAAAGATGATTGTGAATATAATAAAATTCTTAGTTTAATCATTGAAATGGAAGCAATAAATTTTAAGTTAGATTTCCACAGGTAATTTCCCAGTATATTACCATGAGAAGTACAATTAACTTTACATAAAAAATACTCAGTATCTAACTAATGAACCTACAATTTGATTTCATATAGAAAATGATATCACTGACAATTTGAATTTTAAGTGTATTTATACTTTTATTTTAAATTTAATTTGAACTATAAAGAATAGAATAGTGTTTTTTTGATTAAAAATGGAACAAATCGTTAATAACTATTTTAAGTTAATTTCAACCTTTTTTAGGAGTAATGCTTCAAATATTTTTAAATGTAGATTTTACAAAACTAATCTTTGAAAATAACTGAGCTGAATGGAAATTATAGATTCATGAAACCTTAGATTATTATAGCTGATCATAGATATATAACACAAAATGTTCTCTCCAAAACTTGTTATTTCAGTTCACCTTAGGTGGATTTTTCTATAGTAGTCTTCAATTGATTTATTTTTTGCTATGTTCTATTAATTTCATTTATGAATCAAAGCTAAGAATGCAATAAAATAAAGGTGTATATTTAAATATAAAGATAATTTTATATTGTAGATATCGCAAAAAAAGCAAAACTCTTTGAAAATAATAACCATAAATTCATAATAACAATGTGTGCTCCATTCCTACTTTTGTTAATGTCTTAAATATCTGAGATGTTTTAAAAATTACTCAGAGTCAATCATGTTTTCTTTACATTTAAAATCTGCCTCACTTAATATTATTAGTGAGATAATTTCTAACTGTATACCAATATACATTAAAGAGGCAGAGAAAGCTTAGGAAAAATTAAAGGTACTTAGAATTTAGACTAGAAAGATCATATAAATTTCCTTTCTCCAAACCTCTTCAAGCACAAACCATAGCCAATTAAATCCTCTGTTTTATTTGAGAGACTAAGAAAGTACAGAGAGTCAAGAGAGGTCTTGATGACTGAAATTGTTCAATTTTGCTTAGAGTTTAATTACTAAAGCTCAAATCAACATTTGAAACACCGAAGATACCTGAAAAGCTTTATTTCCTAATACATTGAAATGAGAGCGCCCTGTTGTTAATACTATTACTGTGTGTGTGCATTAAGTGTGTCTGTGAGCTCACTTCTTGCATTGTCCTTAGGGTAGAACTCAAGGGCAAACACACTGCAATCCAATCTTTTCAAGCAAAACAAGAATGTGTGGCCGTAAATTAATTCTGAGCTGATTCCAACCCGTGGGAACCCGTAGCTCTGAGTAGAATGACGCCTGTGTGTTTATGAGAGTGTGGATCTTTATGGGATTAGAATTTCTTATCTTCCTCCTGTGGGGTGGCTAGTGGTTTTGAACTCTTGACCTTGTGGTTATCAGCCTAATGAATCACTCAATAAGCCAACAGGGATCATGTATTACCACCTAAAATGCCACCAACTGAGCACACTGCTACTAAAGGGAAAAACACACCATGGAAACTCCCCTGAAGATGTACATTCTAGATTGTTGATATCTGATTTTGTTATGACTTTTAAATACAAATACTAAGGCAACTGTATTTTATGAGACCAATCCCTGAAGAAGGACATCATGCTTGGTAAAGTGGGCGAGCTGTGAAAAAGAGGAAAGCCATCAAAGAGATGGATGGGCACTGTGTCTTCATTTATGGATTCAGTCATTAGAAAAATGGTGAGGCTGGCACAGGCCTGGGCAGCATTTTGTTTTGCTCTGCATTAGGTCACTATGAGATTGGGTAACTTGGTGCCACCTAACAAGAAGGCACCCAGCTTTAATGCAATTGACTGGTACACAGCAAACTACATGAGCTTATTTTTTCGTGAATTTGAAACCATTGTCATTGAGTTTGATGCAGTATTGCCTCAGAGAGCTTTCAAGGCTGGGAAATGTATAAAAGAGGTCGCTGGGTCTTTTTTCCTTCAGGGATTTTGCTGGGTGCTCAGTGTCCCCCTTTTGGATAGACCCAGAGTGTGTCCACTGTTTTGCCCATCAAACACCAAATAAACTACTGCCCACTAATCAGAGTGCCACCAGTTCTTTATGAAAAATGCTTGCATAGCCATTGACGGCCCTCAACCATCACTAAAAAAGTGAGTATCTAGTTATTACAAATACATCAACAAATATGGTACAAGAGAAAAAGCTATGGAAAGTGTCATAATTGTGTAGTTTGATTCTAATTCAATATACTATTTATGTAATTTAAAGTAGTTTCAAAAATACATAACAACAGAATATAAAGGATGGTTAAGAGAGACATCGAAGTATTAACTTTATCCAATTTCAAAATTAAGCAGAAGATATTCACTATAATGCTTTTATCAAAATGTATACTCATAAGAATTTATAGAATCATTGTCAAATGGTAGCATATTACCTATGCAGTAACTATTGTCTGTTCCCTAGACAGATTTGCAAATTATGCCAACAGGAGAATTACTCTAAGAAACTGAAGGAAAATCAAGCTGCTTTGTTAGAAACAGAGATTTAGCTATTAACTCAGTCACTTATTAACTATACACACTTAGGAAAGGTTTTCTTTTACAAAGAGAGATGGTAATCTGTTTGTCATCGTGGTTTATGGTAGCAATAGCCAAGTCAAAACTCAACTCATGGTGGCTTCAAGCACAACACTATTGGATGACTCTGGCTCATGGGTTTTGCCTGGCCTGCCCTTTCTCCTCGATGCACTATTGAAACCTGCCCGGTATCACATCAGTCATCAACCAAAAAGCCCCCACCTTCAGACAGATGACTGAGCTTGAGGTATACTGTTCAGAATTCTCTTAAATGCTAAAGACAATTTTTTTATAAAGCCCCTAGACTATTGCTTCAGGAATACTTGTTCCCTTTTACCGCTTTACTAATGCTGCTCTTTAAGTGTTTCTGAAAGTTTTCATGGCCCTTTTAACTGGAAATAAAGTATAAAAGTTTTTTAATACTGAAGATGACTTTGTATCTCATTAACTATTTGACAGGGACCTTAGAAAAATATACACGCAATGTATCTTGGAAGCAGCAATCAAGAATAAAGACTTTTAAAACAAAACAAAATTGGTTGATTGAAAGAGAAAATTCAACATAAAGTGCTGGTGTTCATGGCTGTTGAATCAGAAAGAATCAGAAAGACACAGTGCTCTGTGTCACCATTCTCAAAATTGTTTCAGCAGAACCCACTGCTGCCACTTCCTCGTCCATTCATCTTATTGAGGGGACTTACCTCTTTTACACTTCCTTTCTACTTTACCAAGCATGACATCCTTTTCCAGGGACTGGTCCTTCTTGTTCAAAACATGTGAGCAAAGACTCACCATCATTGTGTCTCAGGAGTATTCGGGCTGCAATTTTTCCAAGACAGATTTGGTTTTTTCTTGTGCCGGTGTCTTTTACTTTAAATAATCTTCACCAACACAAGAAGTGTTGCAAATGCACCGATTGTTCTTTGCTGTTCTGTATTAAACACCCAACTCTCACTTGAATATGAAGTTATTTACAATTCCATGTATCAGATCAGGTGCACTTGAGTCTTTAAAGTTAACTTCCTTCTTTTCAATGTTGCAAAGGGGTGTTGTAGGCAGATTTATCCAATGCAATGCATCATTTGAACGCTTGACTCCTGCTACCATCAACACTGATTGTGAATTTCATCTAGACAAAATCCTTAAGGATATAAATATTTTCTCTATATATGTGTTACCTAGTGATCCAATTTTGTGGAACTCATGTGTGTACATTGAATTGCAATCCACACAGGGTAAAGTGTATACATTAGGACAAATACACTATTTCTAAAGCTTGTTTAAACATATTTTAAGATAAAATATGTGGACCCTGACACACTGAAAATAAAGCATTGATTAGGAATTCACACAAATACACATATTAGTAACACACACACATATATACATATATATAAACTAATCTTCCCTAAATGGAAAAAAAAACAAAATCACAAGATAAATGTGATCTGTCTACTTGAAAATGTAATAGATGTATCAATGCTTCAGCAGTTTGCTTAATTTTAAGCTGCACATTAAGGAAGGTTAAAGTGGTGTCCGGGTGAACTGAGGCTTAACCAATGGCACAATGTCTAAAGCACAACAAAAAGAGCAAGGCGTACTGGAATTGCAAAAGCAGATGAATTTGAGAAAAATCGACATGTAATTCTATGATGGAGTTAGCCACTAGTGGAGTAAATAAGACAGGTCAAATAACAAGCAGAGCTTTTTGCAGTGGTGTTACAGCCTGCAGTTTTCCAGATGGCTAGTTAGGCAACTCAAAGTGTCAACCATCAACTTCTATAAATAATTTTTAACATTGGGTACTTATAGGCAAAGTGGTGTTAATAGCGACTTTAGAGGAAATCTTTAAAATGTCTAGGTTTAGAATACAATTTTAAATAAATCTGCATGTTGTTTATCACACCAGTATTTATTTGACCTGAGGATATGCTCCCAATATAGCCATAAAAAGGTTTATAATGCTATCATTGTACAAACGAATAAATGCATCTTAATCCTTGCCTAGTGAGCTTAGTGAGCAAACACTATTAGTTTGGCTGGCAAACAACAAACATGGCAACAGTAGAATTACACCTGTATAACCTAATTCTTGTGGGAGCAGTCTCATCTGTTTCCACAGACCGACTGCAGTGTTTGACCTGGACCCTTATTACAAGCAGGTCCACATTTAGCTCATGAACCACCAGGACTCCTATAGGATGCGGTAGAAACTGAATATTATGAACAATAAAACAGATACATGCACTACCTTAGAATGCACTTTAATATAGTTAGAGTGCACTTTAATATATTTTATACTCTACTTTTGTGTCGGCCACATGAGGAATGAATTTATCCTTCGGAATTCAGTCTTCTTTTTATGTAAAATGAAGGCGCTAGCCCAGAATAAGTTCTGGCTTTAACACATGAAACTCCATAAAATATTTTAAGTAGGTAGTCCGTGATTTCTTTAACATTTTATCCCAATGTTAAATTTCTTAATTCTTCATTTCCTGCTACAAAGTGACTTGTACTCTCATAAACTTCATTTTACTCTGCAGTCCATTGTTAGGGTCACGTGCCATTGCATGGGTTCTGACTCACAGCAACAGAATCGAACGCGGGCCGATCTCACCCTTTTCACAATGGTTCTTAACTCTGAGCTCTGGTTGCAGCTGCTGTGTCAGTTCATTCTGTCTAGAGCCGGCCTCTTTTGGGGTGATCCTCTTCTCTACTAAGCGAACTGGCTGTGATTGATTTTACTCCACAATTTTCAGAGTTTCTTTTTTCTTTTTTGTTAGTATACAGAAATCTTTAATCCACTGAGTAGCTATTTGATAGAAATGATTAGAACAGTCCTTGCAAATGCAAGGAAGGAAAACGTACTGCTGGGCTCGGACTAAGCATGAAAGATTTCATCGGAGGAGGGCAATTTGTCAGGAAATTATGAGGAGGTGCAAACAGAGGGTAATAATGGAAGCAGTCTTGCAACATTAACTGTATCATTCACTCTCATCAATTCTGTAATAAATCTGCACACCCCTCACAGAGGGGCTGTGTGGGTCGGCTGATTTTCCAGCAGGCCCCCACTGCCAGCAGCGGCCCAGGAAGCTCTGACAGCCTATAGCCAGTGGGGCACCTCCTGGGGAGAAATTGATGGCCATGAAGCTCAGGCTGAGGAATGAACTGGGGAAACAGAAATGGCAGCCCGGAAAGTGGGATGGGTATCCTCAATCATCTTCCAAATGGTCTCTCCTTCTGGCCAATTAGGTTCTACTTAGAAAACTCAAGTCGAACAGGTGTGAAGACCAACTTGCCTGAAATCATAGGAAGGATCTCCAGAAAGCATGGTCCTTTTCACTAGGGAACAATTAATAACTGCTACACTACTAAGAATTTAAAATGAATGCTAGATCTGCCTATTTCAAAGCAGTAGCAATATTTGGGATCCATTTTCAAAGTTGGAAGGATTCGTTGACTATTTTATTTTTAACCAAATACTAATACAAAGGTGTGTAGTCCAAAACTGCAAAGAGAAAAGCCTAGAAATATGATTCCCTATCATGACAGTCATGAAGATTCTGTGTAGTAGTTTTTCACAGTAAGACAAAGTATTATTTTATATGAGGGCAAAAGATGATGAAATAACTTTGAATTTCTGAGAAGGAAAGAAAATGTACTGAAAAGAGCATCAAGATTAGAATTAAAAATGTTTTTGATATCTTATTCTCTAATATTTGGGAGAAATGAAAGCAAAACTTGCACTCTTGTTTTGCCATTATGCATGAATTGTGTAAAAATCCTCTCTTTTCCCAATTTCTATTAATACACAACCCCTTCACCTTTATTTTAGTAACTAGATATTAAATTATTATTCCCTACTGCACTCAAGTCGATTGCAACTAACAGAGACTAGAGGACAGAACAATATTGTCACAGCAAATTTTAAAAGAAAACACTAAACTGACAGGTTGCAGATATTCAAGATTTGCTCCCTGAATATAATAGTAGTCAGTTGTTGAATTTTAGTCACTATACTGATTTGAAATCCATACTGATGGTTAAAATCCTGATCTTCATCAGAAATTGACTCAAGTCTTCTTCTTTTAGCAAACAAGATTGTTATCTCAGGTTGATGATAGTTAAATATTGATTACTGATATGTAAATCAGGGATAGATTTCATAATTTTATTCTTGAAAAATATTCAGGCTGAGGCTATCTATAGAGAAATTTCAGAAATATTGATAAAGTTCTTTCTCCAACATAAAAGTGATATTATGATTTATATTTTAAATGTATATCACATGTATACTCTTTAGTAGGATAAAATGTCTCCATAAAAAAATAGGGGGCTAATAATGAGAGCGCTCTCTACTGCTGATATAGAAAATCAAGTTTTAGCCTGCTCCCCTTGAATTTATTTTCAAATACAGGATTAGTTTAGATCTATGAAGCATCACATTAGTAAAGACAACTGCTTCTTAAATTGGCGTAATTAATAAAAACTACTCGGATTGTCCAGGGAAATATTACCTATGCTCATTAGGCCTGAAACAAAATGGAGAAACTTTTGAACACTGTTGGCCCTTACATTGAAGTTTCCCATAAAAGGATGCATATGTAGAAGAGTAAAATTGAGAATTATATACAGTTAGTTGGTTTTCAATTCCAGCAATTCCAAATGTGAATATTAATTATACAAATGTTCAGTTTTATGCTATTGCATACACAGTCTGTTACTCCCTGGGCTCCTACAGCAAACACACTGATGTGGAATCTATTCCGTTTCATAAGGACAATTACAGACACAGTAAAATGTCCCTCTGGGATTTCCAAGACTATAAATCTTTGCAGAAACAAACTATTACACCTTTCTGATGGTGGTATGGGGGCAGGGGGTGGCGCGGAGGTTTATGAGCTGACTATACATTTAGGTAACTATAAAAAATTTGAAGACTATGACATAAGGTCTGCACTTATCAGTATACAACTGTACCAAAATAAACCCTCAAAAACGTAGGCCTCATTGTGATGCCACTGTATCTAAGAAGAGGGAAGACTGGCCTGACCAACAAGGTTATAGAAAGTCAGATTGCTTCATTATGACTGTACTGAGGAGTAAAATTTAATTAAAACTAAAGAAACATGCTATTATTTCAGATTCAAACTTTGTATATGTCTATTCAAATGTTCTCAGTGAAGCATAAAATAATTTACAAAGAAAACACGATTTTGATATCTATCAGAACTGACTGAACACAAAAAAATAAAAAAGTTCAATCAAAGGTAATGGGCTTTTAGCATCACATAGTTTTCATCACTAGAGATAAGTGATGAAATTGTGAAATAGCTCATTAGAAAGATGGATTTGGTGGCATTATGCTGGCTACCAGGAGTGAGAGGGAGAATCAGGCAAGAAGATCATAAGGCTAGAAGACAGGCATTCTTAACCCGGGTGCTGACTTGCATGAAAGGGTAGATGATGCTATGTAAGAGGGAGAGGGAGAAACAAACGGGGAAGAGGGGAACAGCACAGGGAAAGCTGCAGGGTGTTAAATAAATAGGCTAAGTTGTTGAATACAAACCTGAGCATCAGAAACGTCACCCGCCATTTAATCTACAATAATTATTTTTCTTTTTTTCTACTTTTAAAAAGTAATGAACCTATATTAGTGAAGTGGAAAAAATGGAATAAGTGTTTCTTATTAGAGAAAAAAAAAACCCTCCAACATAATGTAACTTAGAGGACGAAGTCCAGAAATCTTTCATAAAAATTAGAGGAAGATCAATAGGAATTTGGTAAGAAGTCCTAAATTAGAGATGGGGATTTAAGAAGAGAAAAAGAAAGGAGTCCCAGAAGTGAGGAGAGATTGTTTCACACTTCATCTGACAAGGCATTAGAGCACAGGGCATGTGACAAAGAAAACATAGACTGTGTCGCATTATAAAAGCTGAAGTACACTCATATAGGGAGGAGTGCAAGCATATGTTCTGAAATTATTCTAACTACAAGTGAAATAAAAATAAAAATAAGTGAATTTGTTTCAATGTCGATGAGGCTTAAGAAAGGGGGTTGTGAAAAAAAATTGAAAAAAAGAAAGGAAGGGGGTTGTACCACGTATTATCAATTTTGGAAAGCTAGACTAAAAGTAAAAGATTAAAAATAGTGACAACTCTGTTTCCTGCAATTACAAGGATAAATAGATGCTAAATAGTTAATGGTCCTGTAAACAAGTGCTTTTCCAAATGTCATATTTATAATAATTGCAAAGAAGAAATACAGCATCAAAGGAATGCATTGTTTCAAACTTTGCATATGTCTATTCGATATTCTCAGTGAAGCATAAAATAATTTAGAATGGAAGCACAGCTTTGATATCTATCAGAACAAGCTTAATATAAAAGAAGGAGAAGGAAGTTCATTCCAAAGCAATGGGCTTTTAGCATGACGTATGCCTGGGGATTGTGTGGGGTCCTCTTCTGTGCATATTCTGACTCCTAGACATTTAGAAAATGGGATCAAAGATACAGATATGAGAACATTTTGTGGTACTAAACTTAATGCCCTCATTACATTGAATGTATAAGCAAATATCTAATGTTTTAAAGTATATATAAGGAAATCAAAACCACATATAATGTTAACAAAAACTATATATTATCTATTAATTTAATGACAAGGCTTACTCACTAACCCAAAGAAGAGTATTAGTTCCTGGATGAAGGGGATATTAAAGGATAAACTACAGCAATACAGATGTGCTTGAAATAAAACCATCCCTACTTTATTAAGACTGAAAATTGTGCTTTATAATAATTGTTCTTCTAGTTCTGTTTCACCAACTTTCACCCATTGATCATATAAGCCTCTAGGAATCTGTTTTCCAACATCTGGATATCTTTAATTCTCATCAGTAGTTTTCATTCATTTGCTGCCTCTTGCTTAATAAGTAGACTATTTCATCTTTTTTGTAACAAGTCTAATAGAATATGTTGTAGTTGGTGCTTTCAAATTTTGCTCGATACCCTTCTGATTAAAATAAATATTCTATGATAAAAATTTAGAGATAGAGAGATAATTCACTTAAAATAAGTTCTTCAACCCAGAAAAAAATACTATCATAGTAGAAAGCCTAGATTTGATAGTCCTGCTAGACTAGTTCATTTATATTGATCCACAAAGGCTTTGTGCCAACAAACAAGCAAAGGTCATACAACAGCTTTGAGTGATTTCAAGAGAATGAAGTTTCAAAGGCTCTGTCTTTCCCTCATCCTTGCATCTATATATCAATTCTCATGGCCAGGAAATTATTGCTCATATCTATCCTAAATCTTTCATCTTATGGTATAAACTAATTTCCTTTCTTAGATCTTTGCAGGAGGTTAACTTCATAAGAAGAGTTATGTCATTTTCCACAAAATGAAAAACAAGAATCAATAAGGTTATATCAACTGTGTGGATCATGGTCAATGCCAATCGTTATGATGAACTCCAAGAAGGATCATAAAAGAAGTTGCAAACTATCCTTCCCTGATGGATATAGAAATATTTTGAGAAGAGTCACATGCCCAGTTGGCTCAAGTAAAAGATATTAACAACCACATATATCCATGTGTATTGGATGGAAACAGTTATGCAAAAATAAAACACATTTTGTATAAATCAATAATACCCCACAAATGACTTACTCATCAGTTTCTGCTTCTTCCTTTTATACGCTAATAGTTTTGGTATTTACTGAACAAATGGACACAATCATAGTGCACGAGTGAAAACATAAAATAGATTCTTAACCGCTGCAATATAAAATAAGTCAATATTATCTCACACTCTTCAAGGATACGCAACTAACTCTTAATGTCCGTAAGTGTATTTTTAGAACTACTGAAATGATTTCATTAATTTTGAAATTCTCTGTGGAATTTAGGCCTAACTTGCCGAATTGAAACAATGTGTTATCTGACATTATGGATCTTGCTCTAGCAATCACAAGGTTATAGTTGCACTTACTTGATTTATATGTAAATAGCTTGCTTGGATTACCGATTTTCCTTCCACAGTCAAAGGAAGAAAACAAAAGCTAACTTTGATGTAAATTCAAAAGATACATTACAAATGAAAACGCAAAATGTCAGTATCACGAGGATGGAGCAAGACTGGGCAGTGTTCTCTTCTGCTTTACAAAGAATCACTGAGTCACATGCAGCACAAAGGCCTCTCACAACACTGCGGAGGAAAAGAGAGTGATCAGCCCAAAGATTGTGCGAGCGTTCAAACCCTGGCCCAGTGGGGTTCAAATTAGAGAACTCCGTGGGTGACAGGAACCTCCTGGCCTGGAAGGATCATCTTGAGCACAAAGGTGGTTTTCTCCATTATTTCTCTTGAGTGGCTTACACAGATTTGAAATCAGCATGGGACAGAGGACATGGTAATGTGAAGCGAGCAGTCATGCATTTAAGTATTTTTTTCTAATTAAAATACACTTGTGAAGCTGATATGAATGAACCAGAAAACCCATTGCCACTGGGTACAATTCTGGCACAATGAAATGAATAGACTGCCTTTTCCATTCATAACTTTTAGAGAGATACCTTTAATATTAAGCCCAAGTACAAATTTCAAAACTTGTTTTAAAAAACAAATGCTATTTATATCTTTTGAAATTATAGCTAATTTTTAAAAATTATCAACAAAGAGACTAAAAAATGTTGCTGTCATAGGTGCTAGTAAGTCTAATAATTAGGGCAGCAAAAAGGTCTCACAGGGACATAAACTTCATTTTTATATGATATATGACTTTAGTCAGAAACGGTGATACAGACATGAGAAGAATAAACATATTGGGGGCAATTTTTGTGATCTCTCCTTACATATGTGCTAAACCACGGCCACAATGAAGGGAAGAACTGAGGCAAGCACTGAGACAAAGGACAGGTCCAGCTGCCCTGAGAGGGAAGTTCATAAATTATTAATTTGTCATTTTGTTCCCACTCACACCTCAATCCATTTCTATACTCGAATGCATTGATCAATGTTCTTGAATCTGTCCCTAGGACCAATTATTTTATCTAACCCAGAACCATGCTGATGTGTGTCCATCTTTACTTTGACATCAGAGTTGCGTTTGTCTTTATGTAGTTTTTCTATAGTTACTTTTTCAAAGTATACACTGACTTGAAATTTAAAAAGTGGAGCCAGTGTCCAACTCAAATTTCTCCACACACACACACACACACACACACACATACACACATACACACTACTATATCATGAATCACACAATTAGGTATTTTGCTTGCTGAAAGGTTACCATTTCCACCTCCAGATATTTGGACACATGACAACTGAGATGTCAAGCAGTTATGGTCAGATTTGTGCATTTCCCTTTTGTGATTCTGTTTTGAGTTACAACTGAGTACAAGTAAAGTCAGAAAGAATCTACTGTCACCCAATTAATCCATGATGGGCTTTAGAGTAAAATAAAAGATTTAAAACCCAGTGTAGGCTGATCACTAGAGTTTATGACACAGCTTTAGACTCACTCCTGAGGATGCGAAGTAGGAAGAAGAATGACCACTTGCCCAACAAGTGGAATATAGGTGCTTGCATGAAGGCCTCTGCACACACACACAGTCAGGCTAGCTTCAAAGCATAGTTAGGACTTTCAATATTCTATCAGAAAGTATAAAATTAGCCAACAAATTTTCCTGAAGCAACTAATTTTTCCGTTAAGTATTACCCATGGGTTTATAATAGAGGTTCAAGAAACTTAGGCAAATTTTACTAATGATGGCATAGCATATGTTGCACAATGAGACTTAATGTATGAATTCATTAATTCTCATGAAAAATCAGTTTACTTTCTTATTTATCATCTATAAGAGAGCATGCACTATCTCAGCACAACACTATCTCTTTACACAGGAAAAATCCCGAAGTTTAAATTCAGCCATGTAGTATGTTACTTAAAAACAAAATAGAGATTTCAATGTTCCAGATATTTTGTTTCACAGTTATCACTATTTCATAACATAAATTGTGATAGAAATGTTGTTGCTAAATACAGATTTAATCTCGTAGATCTTCAGTTATAACAAGCAATAATTAATATTTACTGCTTAAGGGGTTTGTAAATTGCTACTGAACTCATAGGCTGTAGCCTCTCATGACCTAAATTTCTAACATTCAAATGACATATAGTGATATCATAAGAGGGGATGACTAAACCTCATTAAATAAAGACTTGAAATGATCAACTTAGGAATCTTAAGCTATGTATGTACTTAAGTCAAAATTAAGCTGAATAAAAACAATAGAGCTAAATTATGTTTGAACCAAAAGCAGTAGGTTTAAAATCATGGTGGTACTTACCACAGTGAAATTCATTACTTTCAATATCCATATTGTCATGGCTAAGTTAACTATCATGGTAACCAACAGCAGAAGGACAAAGAAGTATAAGCACCTCTTTCGCCATCCATAAATTCCCACTGGGTAAAATTGTGCATTCTCGGTCCTTGGCAGATGATTCTGTTGTGTTGCTAGTATGTATTGTTCACGTGTCATCTGGAAACCAAATGGGAAAGAAAGAAAGAAAAAGGAAAGAAAAAAGAACAAGCATTCAAAATAAAACCAAGTTGTTGTTTTTGCAATCCAAAGATAAAACAGTAATGGTTACAAAATGAGCGCTTAATTAATTGTTGTGGGAAAAAGGTTTCAAGAACTCTCAAGTCATTATAATTGGGGTTGTTTATTAGACATTTTAATTAACATATATACATGATAGATATTATTTACAATGAAGTCTTCCAATCCCAGTATCTTTTGTTTTCTTTGGTTTCTTTTTACTGATTCTTCTTCTTCCTAAGTAAATATTGCAAGTGCTCTTAATATAGGTAGAATTTTAGGTTATAAATGACTAGAGTAATAAAAATAAAGAGTAAATAAGAATAAATAAGAGTTATCTATTCTTTGCAGTTAAAGCCTTAGGCAGATCACAACTATATTACAATGTTTGTGTAAGGAGATAACTATCTAAATATAAATATATAACAATATGTCAGTAAATGTCAGTTTATATCTGCATGAATGCATAAGAAGAAAATAGTATTGTATGTAATTGTATAGATTTATCTAACTACATCTATTATTTAGGATTTTTACTATTTGTTTTGCAATGAGTGAGATAAATGGAAACCTAAGGTAATTCAAAATAAATGAGCATTATAACCTACTTTGCTACAATATCATAAATTTTATACTCACATAAGAAGTGTGTGAGACCAGGCTTCCAACTACTGAGTTCATCCACACCTCTTCTCTTGCTTTCCCCTTTACCAAGCATAAAGCCATTCTGAAGGAAATGTTATCTCCTCATTCCTTGTTTAGAGTAAACACTCCAAGGTTTCATTAAACCAGCTGCTAAAGAACACTTTCGCTCTACTTCCTCCAAGACATAGCTGTTAGTTCTTATGGTAGACTATGGTATGTTCAATATTTTTCTACAAATGCCCTTCTTTAAACATGTTTTTTTTCTCCATTCCCCCACCCCCACCCCCGATTTCTGGGAATATTGTTATTGTTCTTGTGTGCCATATAGTCAATTCACATTCATAACAACCTTAAATATGAGCATAAAATGGCTATGAACTCTTCAAGGGTGTAAGATTTCTGGCAGCAAAATTCCCAGATCTTATCTCCCCCACACCTTCCTGTAGATTCAATAACTGACCTTGCCAGCAGCCAACCACTTAACTACTGCACCTACAGAAAATTAAAATTTCCATGACTTAGAGTTCAGCATTAATAAAAGCAGCATTCTTTATTTTTAATATGTTAGAGGTCTTATATAATAAGCTGACCAATAAAAACATGTGTTTTTTTCTAACTGCTCCTCTCGTGGACTTTGTGCATTCAAGTAAAATGATATCCTAACAAATTCAGTATTTTGTCTACATATCATGATGTCATCTAGTTTAACTATAAGGATTTTTGTTTCTTTATGTTGTTAAATAATCCATATTAAAAACTTCAGCCTTTGGCCTTTATCATTAAAAGTTCATGTCATCTTCACTTTCAGCAAACAAGGTTGTCTCATCTTCATAACACAGATTATTAGTGAGTTTCTCTCATCTTAATGCTGCATTATAGAATTCAGTTTTTCACATTATTTTTCAACAGATTTAAAAAAATACAATGAGAGAATACAACCCTATCACAGGCACTATAACATTTAAAGAAAAGACCAATAAAGAGCAGATAGAAGAAGTAATACTATAGGATCCCCATACTGGTATAGACCAGACTGCCAAAGACCTGGCTAGCAACCCCCAGAATCAAGGAAGGGACTTATAGATTTAGACTTTTAAAAGTTACAAATGAAATACTGGTCCTCTTCAGGTCATTCATTCTCCTTAATATCATGTCAAAAATTCTTTTCTAGAGTATTCTATTTGGTCTCCAAGTTCTCTTAAGGCATGAAAGTAAGAGAAGAGTGCTTTTGATGGGGGAGGGAGAGCAGGGGAACAGGGGAGGGGTTGAAGGAACCGACACCAGGGGTTGGGGGAAAGGGTACATGTTTGGAGAATGATGACGGCAGCGGATGTGTGAGGGTTCTTGTCATAATATGTTTACTTATGTATTGGAAAAATAATGTACGAGCCCCTAATAAAATAATTTTTAATTTAAAAAAAAAGAAAGAAATGAGAGCCTGGGCCTTCTTCTCCCACAAGATGGCAGTGATCCCCCCCCCCAAAAAAAGAGAAAGAAATGAGAACTTATGAATCTCTGATATAAAATACAAACTACAAAGAAAATGGTCTCTCAGCAATGAGATTGAATTTCTTTTTGTGTGTGCATGGAACAACCAAGATTTACTTTGTAAATCTAAGAAATACACCCTTTAATTTCTAAGAACACATTATATAATAAAATACCAAATAAAAGGGGGTCATGGAAACAAGGAAAGCCACTGCATTGAATCAAAACTCTCTTATCATTCCAGGTATTCAATGGTATCTTCTTAAATGAAACCAAGTTTCACATTATTTCTTATGTATGTATATTTTTCATCCATGTTGAAAAATCATCAAAGTTAACATCTGTTTGTTTTTCCTAAACAGTTCTTATTTCTTAAAGCTTTTCAAAATGACATGAAAGCTGTCAGTGGCTATTAATGTGCATCAGTACAGGACTCTGCAATGAAGGAAAACAGCACCAGTTTCTACCTAAGATTAAGTGAACTATCCTAAATTTGAAAGTTTTCAATCTCATCTTAAAATGTTGCCTAATCAATGTTCACATATTAATTATAATTTGAAATAGCATTGTCTCTTTGGCATCGTGAGAACCCTATGCATAAAAGAGAAAGGGTTTGTTAAATTTATTCTTAGTGTATATTATGAAAAAAATAACCTTGTAAAACAAATATTCAATTAGGTGTTATTTTCTCTTACATAGATAAATAGATTTCCAAGCAGAATGAAAAACAGAGAGAAAAAACGAGAAAGGATATGCTCAATTTCCGGGCTTATTTATTCTTCTGTAGGACACACTGAAGTTCAAAATCAAAACTTCAAAAAAGGTAACCTCAAGTCCTTTCTGACTTAGAGTGAACTTACATACAACAGATTAGGCATGGCCTAGTCCTAGACAAATTGCACAGTTTCTGCTATGCTAGAATCACTGTATAAATTTATAATGTTGAAGTCTGTTTCGTTCTTCACTCTTCTCTCTATTGCTTAATCACTCACTCTCTCTTTCTTGTCTGACTCTGTACTTTATCAAACCTGGTGTCCTCCAGGGAATGATCTCTTTGAATAACATGTACAAAGTGGGTGAGGTAACGTCTTGTTGCCCTCTCGTCTAAGGTGCATTTGAGCTGTACTTTAAAACAAATGTATTCATTCTTCTGACAGTCCATGGTAAATTCAATATTCTTCACCAATAATTAATTCAAAACATCAATTATTTGCAGATATCTCTTATTCATTGCCCAGGTTTCATATGCCTAGGAGGTCATTGTATATCCTGCTCAGACAGCAGCATCTTTGCTTTTTAGCACTTTAAAATGAATCAGTGTGATCCATTATTTATTTTCTTGTCTACTGCGGCATCAACTGTGGATAAAGAAAAAGTAAAATTCTTGACAAATGCAATCTTTTATTATGAAGTTTCTTATGGCATCAGTTGTGAGGATTTTTGTTTTCTCTATTGAATTATACTGAATAGTGGAATATAATCTTTGGTCTTCATCAGTAGTGTTGTAGTACCCTAATCTGGTGTCAACTTGAGGATTCAGAGGGAAGGAGTAGAGTCCAGGTTATTAATCAGATAATAGCTTGATGACCTCCTTTGGAGATTCAGGGGAGAAAAGTAGTTCACTGGAGGCAGGACACACACTCACTCCCTGAGCGACGCTGTACTGAGAAGACACATGACACTACTCTAATAGAGTCCATGCCCTGGGAGCTGAGGGAGCCACACGGAAGTTCCTCCCAGCACTGAGATCCTTCTACAGTCCCTGGATCCACAAGACTTTGCCCCCACTGGCTTCTGGTCTTCCTTTATTTGGCATCATCATGTGTGTTTTGTGAGTCTGAAGAGGGCTGTATAGGTTGATAGCAGACAGATGGGTCAATATAGGACTTATGGACTTGATCTGGACTGAGCTGGGGTATTTTCTCAATACTCAATTGCTCTTGTACATAAAGCTCTTTTTTATCCACATATGAGTCTCCCTGGATTTGTTTCTGTAGTCTACCCAAACTAATACAAGTAGCTACTTCAAATCTTTGGTTTCAGCAAACTAGGTTTGTCCAACTACACATTAAAGATGTAAAATAGACTTCCATCTAATCACCAGGTAATTAGTATCCAAGATTGTTGGCCTAGGCAAATGGAGGAAGATCAAGCTCTCTCTCTAGAAAGTTGGATGATGGCTACCTGGGGAACTGAGAGAAAGAAAGTCATATTTGTGCTCTTTCCGAATAAAGGTAACCCAATAGAAAGGACAAAATTTCCAACAATATAAATATTGACAATCTTCCATGTAGTACTTTCGAGTCAATTCTGACTCACAGCCTTCTTATAGGACAGAATATAATTTTCCCTCTGGAGTTCTGAGACTGTAATTTTTCCTGTGGCAAAAAGCCAAAACTCTCTCCTAAGGAGTGCTTGGTAGGTACTGACTAATGACCCTGCATTGCTCAGCCCAAGTGTAATCCACTACGCCCCACGACTCCTTTGAAATAGTTGAAAGTCAAGCAATTCTTCTGGGTGCAGTGACTGTACATTTCTTCTATCTTTTGTTCTTTCCGACATCTTTCAATATATTCCTCATAGACACATTCAATAATGCTATCCAAGGATTTTTGTTCAGTTTTCCCAGCTTGAATAAAGGTTGAGTCTGTTGTAACTCTACCAGAAGGACTGGCTTTTTTCCTCCCATTGACATTAACTGTCTTGAAAACACACAGGCCACTTGTTTCCTGCCCCCCTGGTTTGCTATGAGTCAGCATTGACTGGATGGCCATTAGTTTGGTCATTTGATTTGGTTCACACTCTAAGTACATTTCAATATAATTCTTTGTCTTATGCTGTTATCATTTGAAATTTCCCACTTACTTTTTTAAAATTTCATCATTTTTTTCCAACTCACTTTAGTTTCTCTAGATTCAATAATAAGTTTCAAAGTCTCTTCTAACATCCACTTGGGGAAAAAAAGTAATTTTCCCTGTCACCTCAATGACATTTTGTTTTCTTTCTACATAATCTTCTTAGTGTCTTTCCACAACTCCTCTGATCTTTGGCCTTTACTGTTCAAAAGTTAAATGTATCCTTGAGATAGTCTCTTATTTCAAGAGGGATATACTGAAGATTGCATATGGGCTCTAATGGACTTCTTTCAATGTTGGCCAGCTGAAACTGGCACTTTCATGTGAACCAAGGGTTGCTCTACAATCAACTCCGAGTCCTATTTAGGGTGACAAAGAGTCCCTCCCCACATTTCCTTATATGCAGTGCATTTGATTTCTCTTTCATTCAGAAGTTCATAAGTAGAGTCACCATTTACATTTATTGAGAAAAGCATTTGAAATGAATGTTTGCTTAAATCTTTCATTTAATCATCGGCACTGTTTCCAGCTCTAAGGCTGTATTTTTTCCAACGACTAGTCCTTCCTTTTTGTTTCCACCTTTCTGATTGTAATCACCACTAATTATTGACTATCTTGATTTATTTTGGGGTTCCTTTCGGACTGGAGAAGTTGATGAACAACTTCAATATTGGTATCAATGATTCTAATGGTTAGTGTATAAATTTGAATAGTAGTGGCATTAACTGACCTCCTTCGAGGCCAGTACTTTACTTTATGGCAGATACTGAAATGTTCATACGGATGCCATTCTTCTTCAGTTTGTTAGTCCTGGCAAAGTAACATATACTTGTCATATTCAAAACAGTTATTGTTATTTCAGTTCACTGCTCTCTAGAATATAGATTTTTATTTATTCTACTTAATTTTGCAAACTTCCAAAATGCCCAGTTTCATACTTCATACATTCTGCAAACTTATTATGAGTGGAGTTGAGTCCTCTCATTTTGAGTTATGTACACTGCATTCCTAGAGGGAGTTCCTCGAAGTTCTGTTCCACCTATACCCCTGATCTCAGTGCAACTTCAAGGAGGCAGCACTGTATTAGGAGAATTGCATGTGCCCTCCACCCGAGGGGCTTCCCTTCTGGTACCACATCAGACAGTATTCAGTCACTATTCCTCTAGTTTCAAAAGGGATCCAGTGATTCCTGCTTCCTCATCTTTTGCTCAAAACTTCACTGAAACCTGTTCACCAAGTGGGATCCTGCAGCTATCACCAGTGGCATAGCTTTAAGCAACACAGACACAAGCAAACCCACACAATAACAGACACATTGTGACACACATGCATACACAAATAAAATTAAACCTTGTGACCTATCACCAAACTATATATTATATTATAATTTTCTGAAAGGGTTTTTGTTCAGGAAACTTAATCACATAAAATAAGATTTCAGGAGCATAACAACTTGGAATGACCTAAAAATGATCCATCACTAATAATCTAGACTGGAGAAATTCTGGTATTTCTACTGAGCAAGATGGCATGGAAAACATTTTAATGCATTAGAGAACATTTTCTAATTACTCCTATGAGTTCTACATGGGGCCTGGAGTCAAAAGTATGAAGTCTAGCAGCTGTACCTAATTATTCCAATATGATTGCCCTCCTTATTTAAGTATTTTTACACAAAACTTTCTATGGGAAATAAGGTTTGGGATATAATTTTTAAAATGTATTTAGAGACAGTTTTGTCCAACTGGAGCTCAAGATTGACAAGTTGAAAAATGCCGCAGAGTATATGGGGAAAACACAACAAATCGATAGAACAAATAAACAATATATATTTATATTACTACATATAATAGCAATCTGTTTGAAAATAATAAATACATTAATGTTATAGAAGCATTTATATATAAAATAGTCACCACTTGAAAATAATAAGTACAATAATCTGATAGATACATGCTATAGACAATACACCATCAGAAAGTGATAGAAATATGAGAGAATATCATGGGGAAAACAGCAATACAAATGCTATGCATCTCGCTGAAGGATATGACCAAGTTGACATAAAGAAGACTTCCAATAATAGACTTAATAGTGTCATTTAAGTTTTGTTTTGAAAGTCTCATTAAAGATGGACACATTTTATAAAGTGAAAATGAAGAGGAAGGAAATGGAATTGCATGTGATTTGGTTTAGGTTGAATTATTAAATCAAGAGCCAGACACAATCTGTATGGCAGACAGGATGTAGAAAGAGAACCAGAAGAGAAAGGGAGAGTGATCTCAATGTAAGATCAGAGGATCATTGGTACTGAAAGCTGGGATCTGGTCACAGTTCAGAGCTTCAAGGAGGTGGTGGCAGAGGAACAAGACATATCACGAAAGATGGGTCAAGCAGCTGGTCTCTGCAGAGTTGGGGAACGAAGTGCCATTAGGTCAATTCTTATTTGTCCAAACCCTATAGAATAGGGTAGAACTGTCCTGTGGGTTTTCCAAGGTTACAATCTTCATAGAAGCAGGCTGTCACCTCTTTCCCACATGAAGAAGTTGCCTGTACCTGCCTGCATCAAGCACACCTTCCTTTTGGAGAGCTGCAGGACACTTAATCACTGCTGCACCAGCGCTTCCTGGAATTAGCATTACAGCAACTCATTAAGGGCATTTCTTCACTATATTCACTCCTACTCTGACATGAAAGGCTAACAGTTCCAACTTGATCATGTGTAAAGACGTCTTCTTTGTACTCTAATGGTCTTTTCTTTTAGTTCTGCATGTTCCTCGTCATGTTAAATTGAGAGTGGAAAATGAACGGAATAGATGAATATCATCCATTGCAGTACATTACTGAGTAAAGGGAAAAGGTGAAAATGATTCTGCTCTCTGTAATATTGGTAGCCAGTCACCATGTACCTGTCAGTTTGTGATATCGTCCCTGGTGTGTATGTCATTCATTGTGATGGAATATGCCACTCATCTTTCGGGGGGGGGGGGTGTCACTCTTCATGGAAAGGTTTCAGCAGAGCTTACAGGATAAGACAATTTAGGAATAAAAGTCGATGAGAAATATGAAAATTAGCCAATGAAAACACTATTAATTAAAATAAAATATTGCCTAATGTAAGGATGAAAGATGAGTGTCCTGTTCTTTAGGATACTCAAACATGCAGTGGAAACAACAGAAAACCTGAATCTATCTACAACCCTGAGGCAATACAGAAGCAAGTCATGTATTCTTCTTGAATGTGAGAAGACTATGGTTTGGGCTATCTCAAAGGCAACTAACACTGGCCATACATATTCCATATTTGTGAGACTATGGGAACATAAGAGGTCAAAGAAGATTAAAATAAAAATAACTCACTGTCGCCAAGTCATTCTAATTCTTCATAGCAACCCTACAGGACAGCGTAGAACTCTCCCTGGGCATTTCTGAAACGGTAGCTCTGCTCCGCTTTGTACCCCAGAGCACCTGTCTGCTGGGAATAACTGACCTTTCAGATCTCAGTCCGACTGAAAACCGCCATGCTCGTGCATACTGCAGTAGGTTTATATAGTTAATTATATTTAGATGGCAAAATCAGAAGCTATTTACAGGTTTTAAGAAATAAATTTTGCTTGAAAAGTTGAGTCAATGGCCCTGCCAGACTACATGGCAACCCCTTGTGTTCTCCTGACCTCAATAGGGTGGGGATTTGGCACGTTATTTTAAATGCCAGGAAGAACTGAGATTGTGAGGTGATTTCTGGGATATAGCCTTCTTAAAATTCAGCCTTTCACCAGGAATAGAAAGAGACCTCTTTGGCTTTGCACAAAAGCTTGAAGAAATCAGAAAATAAAGTGCAAGTACAGGTAGTGAGGACGTGTTCTCTCCAATCCAGATTTTACCACCCAAGTGCCAATTTGATGACAAAGCTGAAAAACAATTATACATAATCTATAAAAAGTCAATCTTTTTTTCTTTATAATTCGTACAATTGATAAAATTGTTCTTTAAATGTTACCTTACAAATCAATACTACTATTCACATGAAACGAATCCTGGTGTCGGTAGTGGTTACAGCAAGGCCAGCCCTTGGAAACCGTAGCAACAACCATCACTGACTCATTGGGAGAAAGACCTGATTTCTGCTTCCATTCAGGGTCAGTGGTGGACACCCACAGGGCAGATTTCCCGTGTCATAGAGGGTCTGTGGGAGTCAGAATTGACTAGACGGCAGGGAGTTTCTTTTTATTCATATGAACACTAGTTCAGCTATAGAAATGAACACTGAAACCTACAAAAGAAGAGCAGTTGACACATTTATCACCCATGTGAATTGGATTCCTCAAAATTAAAATGTAAATTGAGTATGCAGTTCCTTCTCATACCCGTGTCTCTATTACCAGAAATATGAAAAGAAAAGCATATGCCTCCTGGACAGCAAACGAGATCATTTGGGAAATTGATTTTAATTTCTGATTTGAGAGAATTTGGCACGACGAAGTAGCACTATGCAACATCTTTGCAACCATAAACATTTAACCTTGCTTCCCCAAATGCCTAAACCTTCTCTTTGGGAGTAGCGTATGCCCTAGGAGTGGTGGTAAAGCATGTTGCTGTCACTGCCGATGAAGTGCTGATTATGTTAGATTTGATTCTCCAACCGCTGGTAATTTGTTCGGTTAATCGACTCCATGCACTTTCAGAGGACTTGGTTCTCACGCTGCCACCAAGCTTGATCATTCCATTCTGCTCCCTGGTGCTCCTCAGGTAGCCTCTCCCTGCCACAGTTTCCCGGGCTCCCCAATGACTATGACATTGGCTTACATGAAGGCAATCAGGAAGTAGGAAAGATGGAGGTTACATTCAATTTTAATTTTAAATGGCAAAAACCCTCTTTTAATTTCATTTATCTCTCATGCTTTACCTAGTAGTCTAATACATTTGTACTCTATAAGTGTTTTTACAGGAAACAAATTTACTGGAAATTAAAAGACAAAATTTTAATATATATTTATTAAAATTCCTAGAAATATCCAAATTCTTGGTGCAATTTTCAGTTAAATAAAGTAACTTAATTTTCTGCTCTGAGAAAATGAATTTCTGAACAGTTCCTAATTTTTAGTAAAAATGAAAGGAATTCTGACACCCAGGTAATAGAAAACTATCCCTATCTGTGGCATTTGAGTCTCTAAGGAACGTTCTAGAATGATGGTAGTAAAATTTTACCATTTAAGAAAAAATTACATATGTATCCCCTTTCTCTATTTTGGACTATAGAAAATGCTATCTTCAGCTTTATATCAAAGAGAAGAAGCAGCCTAGCTGACTGAATTTTAAGAATGATGAAAGATATCTAAGTCAAGCTAGCTGTCTCTTGAGATAAGAAATAGAAGTGGAGTGTAGCCAACTCCGACAGAAAAAAAAAGAATTCTGAATGGATAAGAAAAGGGAAACATATTCTAGATGAATATTTTTTTATAAAAATGGCACATTTGGCTGACCCCGGTGACATAGTGGTTGTGTGCAGGATTGTGGCCCACTGGGATGGAGGTTCAATTCCCGCTCACAGGAGCAAAGGCTGGGCCTTCTACTCCCACCACCAGGGCAGTGATGCCTAAAAAAAAAAAAATGGGCACATTTAAAATGAGAGATGTAAGTGGCCCTGTAGTCATTCTTGGCTTATTTCGCATACTTCAAATACTCTAGGTGCTGTTAAAATAAACACACACACACACACACACACACACACACATATATATAAAATACTTCTTCATTATTTAATTGAAGGAAAATCCAGATATCATATTTGGTAGTTTAGGCGCAAATTTACACAAAGGTCCTAACATTGAAATAATTCAAATTTTCAACCCCCTCAAGCTAGTTATGTTAATGGTTACATGGATATTAGAGGTGAGATGTCATTTTCTCCAAAGGCATATTTGTATCAAGAGGTAAAAAAAATGTCTGGACAGACATGTGAACCATTCCCAATGACACTGGAAGCATGGAGTCCATCTCTGGTCAGCAGCACATACACACTGAGCCAAGAAAGAGGTCCTCACAAAATATATTGAAGATAGGAAAACCAAACACAAGTCTTCCAGAGAAACATGCAGAATGGAATTGGGCAAGGAGGCTCACTGCCATGAAATCACCTTTGACTCCTAGAGACAGACTGGGACCTTCCCTTTTGGTTTCTGAGTGGTACATCTTTACAGGAGCAGAAGGCCTCCTCTTCTATCCCTGCTGAGCTGCTGGTGGTAATAAGAACAATGGGAAAAAAAGATCAAAGGGCAATGGAAGAAAGCGTATCTAGGAAAGAGTAAGAAATTCTGCCTTTTATCCTATTTCAAGACTCACAAAAATATTTAATTGTAACAAAAAGGACAGAACATGACTTCTAGAACACTGGTGATTAATTAGAAAATGACACTGGTTATGAAAAATCATACAATCATATTTCAAAAACTAAACCTTTTGTTAGACTTTAAGGAGTTTTAAAAAATAAAATTTTTATATTACACAAGTGTATCAAAATCTATTTAGATTCAGACTTTTTTTAATATACTGAACTCATAGGAAATGTGCTCAGACTGGGGTTATCTAGATAAGGGAATAGATGAAGAGTTATAATATATAAAGAAGAAGAATCATAATAAGTAAATCTTAATTTAGAATGTACTACTTTAAATAAATTCAGCAGTGATAATATTCCACAGATCAACACAATCTGATGAAAATAAGATTTTATTGATAGCAATACTAATTGGTGAGTGTCTCAGTGATGTGTCAATGGACTTTATCTCTCATAAATTCATTACTATAAAGAGAGGCATAAACCATTGATAGGAAAGATGTAATTTAGGTGAGAACCACCTGCTCTCCCCTACTTTCAGATTATGTTAAACTCTTACTATTCAAATGAATTCACTTTCATTTTCAGATTTTAAATAATAATACTATCAATCTACGTGTTGTACTTTTAATAACATTGTCAACTATAATTTTACTAGTACTATTTTTCTCATTGTTTAGAATAATGTAATTGTCAAAATACTTTTTGCTACCCTAAATTAAGCTGGATCCCTCTAGAATTATTTCATTGTGCTAAATGTATACTTCTAAATCAAATATCTGCAAATCTTAGAACACAAAAAAGACAAACCCTACTTTTGATGTAGCAAAGCAAAAAGAAATGTGAAAGAAGTCTGCCCTATTTGGCATGGAGGAGAAACAAGTAGACCGAAAACCTGAGTGGTGGTAATCTAGTGGTGTAAGTGGGGTGACCACTTGACTAAGTCATATTGTATCAAGAGACCTAGACCCAGGAGAAGAAATGAAAGCTTCAGCTGCCCTTAGTGATTGTGACTGCTCCTGAATGCACATAGTGAGCAAGTGCCCTGCCTTTCCACGGGAGATGGGAAAGGAAAGGAGAAAAGACAGGTGGCACTGTTTGTTTGGGAAGCAAGCCAAGGGTCAGTACACTCTAGGGTGAGCGATGAGAAAACTAACAAGCTGACCTGGTTTTTTTTCTTGTTTATCAAGAAGTCATTTGGAAGGCATCTATGATGCAACCTGTTCTGCTATGTCAAAAGTATTTCTTATATTAATGCAAAGCAAATTGAAAAATGCCTTCATTTGTCATACTTCACTTGTAATACTATGTATGATAGCTACCCTATTATCACATACCAGAAATAAGCACATCGTAAATAAAAAGGAGTAATAACTAGTTTTGTTAATCACTGTTCAGGGCTAGACATTTTACTAATGGGCTAATTTTAAAAATCAACTGAAGTGGTATCAATTTGACTTCAACACAGGATAGGAGGAATTCAAGGCCTCCTAAAGTCCCAGTGGTGTAATGGTTCTGCCTTGGTTTGCTAACTACAAGGCTAGCAGTGGGAGAATGAGCTGCCACTCTACTCCTATAAACAATTATAGCATCAGACGCTCACAGTATTAGAGGGTCACTATAATTTGGGATCAACTCATTGTCACTCAGTGAGTACATTTTGTTTCTCTTTTCAACAGTGAACTCAGTATATTACTAGTAGGCCTTTGAATTAATTAAAATAATTCAGTAAATACTTTCACTGAAAGGATGGCCAAGTATATGATCAGAATGAATGATTTCAGAAAATTAGAAACATACTTAAGTGAATCTGGTAGAGAGAATAAAATTGCATTTGTTTCATAATAATATCATGCAGTGGTAAACATATTAATATTTTTCTTGATTGTGACTGGGGAAGCTGTTCTATATCCTTTACTGAACTTGATGACATCTCACATTGAGTGGGAGACTTTTTAAGATGATGGTCCTTAAAAGCTCACTTTCAATTCTACGCTTAGCTCAGCCCCGGCTCAGGATGTGTCACTTCCTTAAAGGAGGTTTGTGAGTCACAACAAACTAAAGAAAGTAACCAATTAATTCACATTGGTTTTCCCAAGCCCAATAAAAACAACATGAAATTTAAGCATCCAAATACAAAAATAAGAATTTTATTGGTTTGTTGAACCTGTATCACTTAGTTATTGGCATTTATATCTAGAATACTTTATATTTCATATTTTTGTGTCTCTATGTATTTGATGCTATTGTCAATCATATGTTTAGAATTTGTTATTCCATAGAATAATTATTCTTTCAATACTGGCATAATATTTGTTAATAATAATACTAAGCTTTGGTTTTTCTTTTGTTGATACCACTAAGCTTCAAAAAATGCCATGCACAATCACAATCATTGTCATGCTTATTAATTTATTAAGTAAAATTAATTTAGCACTCTCTTCTAAAGAGGTCTTTTTCTAGAACTGGTATATATAGCAACAAAGAAAAGAAATAAAAATTGATACCATCATGAGTCCTATATTCTCTTTGTGGATACAAATATGGACATTAAAAATTAAAATATAGTGAGTGAGAAGTTGATAAAGGGATAAATGATGTGGGAAAGAGTAATATTAGCACTCTGTGCTTCATTTGAGATAGAGTAAATGAAGCTTCACTGAAAAGTTAAACTTCAATAAAGACCAGAACGCCATGATGAATGAGCTAGAACATTCTAACAATGGAGGTAAGAACTTGACCGCCATGTTCTGGGTATTATAAAAAAAACAAGTGAGGCTGGAGTAGAGCTCAGAGACTACTATTTAAATAAGGGAAGGAAAGCAAGTTTTCAATTGTCTTCTAATTCATGATGACCCCGTGTGTGTAAAGTTTTCAAAAATTGAAATTTCAAAGGTATTTTTTTAAATATTTGATATTTCAAAGTCAAGTCTTTCTTATGGGAAATTGCTTGGTGAACTCAGACATCCAACATTTGGCCATCAGCTGAGTGAGTGCTTAACTATTTATGTCACCTGGTGATTTTATTTTATATTATGTGTACAGTACATATTATAGTGCTATGCATTTAATTTAAAATATGTTCATATAATTACCTATACATGTATAATGTATTATATGAAAGATTTACATATATACAGATATGATTTAATTGTTAGACAACATGTAAAATAAACTATTTGAACAGCTATAACAAATACACAATAGAATGACATTTTTAACACCTATATATCAATTCAATATTTTCATGAGTTGTACAGGAATTTGCTTCATTTTTCACTTAGTAGTTTAAAAGTTGAATGGAATGATCAATATTTTAATTAATTCAAGATGGAGAGAATGATAAGTATTCACACATATACAATGGTTCCTACTATGAGTCCCAAATAATTGTAGAATCCAAAGGTAAGAACCAAGTTTAAATACTCCAGCTATTCAATGAGGTTGAGCATGATATTCATGGCTATAAAATAAAATCGTTTATCCCTTGGGTTATTTTTGCTTCAGTCAAATCAGGACTCCACTGACTTTGGAGCATCTGATTTTACTCTATGGCTAGACTAGGTGTCTGCTGAAGCATCATTCCCTGTGCTTTTGTAGAGACTTGATTCTAGATGAAAAAGGTATGTTCTGATTGTATTTTATAAAATTATTTGATTTTGAAAAATGAATTCCTCCCCAGGAACAAAACAAAAGCATTCCGTTCACTTGAGTTCATTCTGACACATGACAACTCAGGGTACATCCACTAGAAAGTTACAGGGCTTACAGTAGATTAATTTTCTGAAGTAAGCCATCATGCGACCTATTTTAAAAGAACAATGCTCAATCCACTTAATCCTCAGGGCCCCTAGTTCATCAGCAAGGGATTTACATGACCTCTATTGTAAGATGCAATGATCTTAATTATGCTTTGATCTGATATCATCTAAAAGAGCTGTGATCATATTAAAAATTGGTGACCTTATAAACTTGTTTATCTTATTTAAAGATACTTTTCTTGCAATTATAAAACTGCACAGGTATTAAGATATTTCGCCTACATATATATCAGAATTGTTTGAATGTAATCCAATTTCTCTTTCTAAGACTAATTTAAACTATCAGCAGACAAATCCTGACAGTCCATTTAACAACTGAACAATCACTGAAGCAATTAACTAAATGCTATTTATCTTGCATATAGTACTTTAGAAAAGGGTGTCATAAAAAGTTACTTTAATAGTTATCAACAAATTATTAAAATTTCCTTAAAATACTATTTTGAGAGTGAAATTACACATTCTAACATTTGCATGAAATTATATAAATTTAATAATGAGGTAAATTTCTAGTTTTTACTTGATTATTTCCATGACACATGGTTAGCTGACATTTCCTTAATGTCTTTTCTAGCATCACTTTTGGGATTTTTCATGTGAGCAATAGTTAATAGCTAAAAGTTTTCTATCAGATGTGTGAATATAACATTATGGTTGTTTGTATTACTGAACAAAAAGGTTACATGTATAATTTAAATATACAAATGAACCCAAATGATGTAATTTCTGTTCATTCAAAAACTCCCAAGTAATATTCCATAACATATTAAAGAAATGAATTCTGTCACTTGAAGGATAAAGGCACATTTAACACACATTTAATCCCTTCATTCAATAGGAAGAAATGGGATTAGCAATAATAATGAGGGCAAGCATTTATACAATGATTATTTGTCTCAGACAATATACTAAATATTCAACAGTGTGTGTGCTTTTAATTTACCAAAACAATAATTAGGAAGCCTATCATCATCATTAATTATAAGAAAAATGATACAGGGAAGATAAAAAAAATTCTCCAGGAAGTAAAATGATCAAGAGATGGTAGAAAAGAAGTAGATATAAGTAGTACCTTCTTAATTTAGAATCTACTATCTCAGCCATTCATAATGTAGACTATAATTCAAGAACTTTGCATAAGATGGTGCCTAGCTATCAAAAGATATAGTGTCTGGGGTCTTAAAAGCTTGAAGTTAAATAAGTTGCCGTCTAACAGAGATGCCACAAGGCCACATAGAAGAACCATATTTGGTCCTGTTCTCAGGAGGTGTTGACAGGTAACAGGCATGAGAAGACCCTAAAAAAAAAAGAAAAAGCACACACACACACACACACACACACACTCCAAAAAAAACATAGTTGAGAACAAGAGAGTCAAAGCAGAAACCCCCATATCCATTTGTAGCCAGGGGTACATGCCCGCACAGTGGGACCACAAGGAAGGGATGAGTAAACCAGGATGCAGTAACACACACTATTTCTCTGGTTCCTTGAGGTTTCCTCACCTCCTATTATCATGACCCCAGGCCTGTCTTTCCCCATGGCATAGATCAGAGCATATGCAAAGGAACAGATAAGAACTGAAGCTCAGAACAGGAATGAGAGTAGCAACATCAGAAGAGAAAGGAGAAGATAGGAAGAGGAGGGGAGGAAGGGGGAACTGACTTAAATGATAGACACTTAACCACCCCCATATCCCCCAGGAGGTAAAAACAAAAAAAAAAGCTTGGGGAGAGGGAGACAGAAGTATAAGATATGAAAGTAATAATAATATATCAAAGGGTCACAAGAGTGGCTGGGGAGGGAGGGAAAAAAGAGAGGCTGATACCAAGGGCTCAAATAGAAAGTAAATATTTAGAAAACAACAATGGCAAAATATATACAAATATGCTTGATACATTGATGCATGGATTGTTTTAAGAACTATAAGAGCCCCCAATGAAACGATCTATGTATAAAAAATAGACCTTTGCATAGATAACTTTCTTTACCTATTAACAACTATCTATACAAGTAGGTTTCAAACCTGTACTCCCCCTCATGTATGCTAATAAAATTTTTAGTTCCTTGATGCGTGATACCTGATCTCTTTGACACCCCGTGGTCAAACAGACTGGTGTTCTTCTTGCATGTGGACTTTGTTGCTTCTAAGCTAGATGACTTGATTAAGGATTGATCAAGGGTAGGGGAATAAGAAAAATTACTGAAACCCAAATGTAGGCTGAGCATGTGGGAAAGGAGAGAAGTATAAAGAGATAGAGGGAGGAAATAGGAGTCAAGGGGTATTTATAGAGTTTTAAATCTAGGCATGGACATAGGTAAATATATTTATATATGATGAAGGGGAAATAGATTTACATGCACATGTTTATAGTCTCAGTATTAAGACAGCTGATGGACATTAGACCTCCATTCAAGTACTTCCTCAATGCAAGAACACTCGTTCTATTAAATTGGCATTCCATGACACTCACCTTCCCTACACAATCATGAAGACAAAAGTATGTATATGCAATGGTGGTGAAGAAAGTTGATGATGCCTGACTATCAAAAAATAAATTGTCTGGGGTCTTTAAGGCTTAAAAGTAAACAAGCGGCCATCTAGCTCAGAAGCAACAAAGTCCACATAGATGAAACACACCAGCCTGTAGAACTATGAGGTGTAAAAGGGATCAGGAATCAGGCATCAAAGAACATAAAATCATAGCATTGTGTCCCAACCTTCCTGTTGAGATCACTGAAAACAAATGTATGCATAAGCAAATGTGGTGAACAAAGCTTATAGTGCCTGGCTATCAAAAGATATAGTGTCTGTAGTCTTAAAGGCTTGCGGTATCACAGATACTTTTTATCAGCAACAGAAAGGGGACCTATGTGAATGCCCATCTCCAGAGGGAGGACACAGACATGAAATTGAATCCACCTGTGTAAAGACACATTGGAGAAACCCCAAATCAGCAGCCAAGTCATGCATTGGCCAACTCTGGAAGAGACCATCAACTACTCGTATCTGAGTTCAGACAGAATTTTAAGAAAATTAGAACAAGTACGCTAGAGGCAAAATATAACCATGAATCTATTCTCCTTTAATTTTTTTAAAACATATCAAGAAGACATTTGATATATTAAACTGTAATGACAGAAGACCTGATAAGCTTTGAGACAGCACCAGAAACATCATATAAAGCAAGGAAAAGATCTTTAAGAAGACAAGAAGAAAAGGTCAAAGTGGGTGACAAAAGAGGTTCAAAGTGGTTATGCATCTTACAGTAGGTAAGGCACATCAAAGAAATGAATAAGTCTAGGAGCTGAATAAACAATTTAAAAGGGCTGTTTCAGAATACAAAATAAATGTGGAGTTATCAAATCAAAAGGAAGAACATCCTCATCATATCATAAACTGAAAAAATTCAAACCTTCAGTTTCAATATAGGACATTTCTATGAGCAAGCCATTGAAAGATACAGGAAGAATCAAAAGAAGATAGAAAGAATACACAGATTTATTGTACAAAAGAAGAATTGGTTGACACTCATGTGGCAGCATATCAGCAAGAACCAATGATACTGAAGGAAGAAGTTCAAGCTGACTTGAAGGCATTAGCAAAAACAAGGAATTGACAGAATGCCAACTGAAATCTTTTAAATAAGCTGGTGATACACTGGACACACTCACTTACCTAGGCCAAGAAATTTGGAAGAAAGTCACTTGGAAAATTGATTAAAAAAATTCAAAATTGTACCCCTTCCAAATAAAGGTGACCCAACAGATTGCTCAAATTATTAAAAAATATCAGATATATCACATGAAAGTAAAATGTTGCTTATTATTTCCAGTTAAATATTGACAATAAGCTGCCAGAAATCCAGGCCATATTTAGAACCACTTGAGAAAAGGGATTTTATTGCTGATCTCAGAAGGACCTTGGATCAAAACAGTGGATGCGAGACTGATGTTACATGTGTTTCGTTTACTAAGGGCAAAATCAACTGTGGATCATAACCAACTATGAATGAGAAGAATAGGAATTCCAGAAGATGTTGTTGTACTCATGAGGAACCTGTGCACCAAACAGGAAGCAGTTACAAGAACAAAACAAAGAAATACTACATAGTTCAAAATCAAAAAATATGCCTTTCAGGTTTGAGTCACTCAAAATAATTCATCTCTATGCTAGGTAAATAATCAGAGAAGCTGGATTATGTGAAGAAGAGTGTGAAGAAGAGCACCAGGATTGAAATAAGACTTATTAAAAACCTTCAATATGCTTATGACACATCTTTGCTTGCTGAAAATGAGAAGGGCTTGAAGCACTTGTTGATGAAGATCAAAGACTGCAGTCTACAGTATGGATAACAACTCATTATGAGGAAGACCAAATCCCTCAAAACTGAACCAATAGATAACATCATAATAAATGGAGAAAAGATTGAAGTTGTCAAGGATTTTCTCCTACTTAGATCCACAATCAGCACTAAATAAGCAGAAATTAAGAGGTCAAAAAATGCATTACAATAGGTAAATCTGGTTCATATACCTCTTTAGAGTTTGAATAACAAGGATGATACTTGGAGGACTAAGGTGGGCTGACCCAATGCATGGTATTTTCAATTGCTCCATATGCACATGAAAAATGGACATAAGGAAAGTTGGAATCAGGAAAACCACAAAGGAATTCATGTGAATGAATAATGCTGCTGCTGAGAAATATTGAAAGTACCATGGACTGCCAAGTAAAAGTGGCCTGAATACAACTGATGTTGTTAGGGATTGTGATGGGAGTTGTAGGGGCCCCCCCAATAAAATGATTAATTTTTTTAAAAAGGGGGGGAGGGAAAGGGGAGGGTTTTTTTTTAAAGGAGCTTGTATCAAGGGCTCAAGTGGAAAATATTGGGAAATGTATGTGGAAATATATGTGCAAATGTGCTTGATACAAATGATGTACTGAATGTTGTAGTAACTGTAAGAGCCCCAATAAAATTAAAAAAAAAAAAAAGAACAATTAAAACCCTTTTGGAAGATGTGAGGCCAAAATTCTCTCTAGAAACAAAAATGGTGAGTCTTTGACTTACAGACTGTGGACATGTTGTCAGCAGAGACTTGAGGAGCAGATAGGTAAAGAGGGGGAGTAGAAAAAAGTAAGGCGCTCAATAAGATGAATTGAAACTGTGACCGCAAACTTAACCATTATGCGCTGATGCAGGTCAGGAGTTTTTTCCCTCCATTGGACATATGGGCCAGAGATAATGGGATGGCACCTACCAAGAACAACATGTGGGCACATATGAGAAAGCCCATTTCAATTAGCAATTTGATCTCAAATTCTAAAGTGTTAATGTACTTGACGTTGGGCAAACGAGTAGAAACTTAGGTTTCAAACTCTGAGCTATACATCCTCATTGACATGAGTATTTTTGGGCAAGATTTTGTTTTCTTAATTGCAACACCAGTTCCTGCACACATATTGTTTTAAAAGTACCTACTACAGGCTGAGCCCCGGTGGCATAGTGGTTGTGCACGGGACTGCGGCCCACTGGGATGGAGGTTCGATTCCAGCTCCATGGAGCAAAGGCTGGGCCTCCTACTCCCACCACCTAAGGGCAGTGATGCCCCACCCCCCAAAAAAAAATACCTACTACATGTAAAGCATAAGAAAAAAATATGCAAACTGTTTTCTAGTTTTTAAGAAGTTATAGATCTAGATCAGTAAGAAAACCGTCAAGTGAACATCATCTAGGCTTAATGTGAGGTATGTATGTACTCCAGGTAGAAGTAAATCACCATAAGTAGTAAATGAAATTATTTCAGGCAATGAATAAATATGACATAAACCAGCTTTGATCCGCATAAAGAGAAATGTGTTCCTTTTAATACTTAGTTATACATTTTTTCATGGCAATTATAGGGCATTGCTATATTATCTATAAGCACATCACTGATTCTTCACATTTGGATCCCCACCCCCATACAAACACAAAAGTTCTATTAGAAAAAATAGGATTGTCAGCTCAACAATAGTGGCTGCCATCAAGTCTATAGAGAACAAGTGCCCTACCTTACACATTTTCAAAGGCCTAAATCTTTAACTTCTAAATCTTTCTTCAGCAAAGCCTCTGTGGGTTCAAACTAAACCACTCCTTTTAGCAGCTAAGCATCCATCCACTGTACTTCCAAAGAGCCAGTTCACCTCAGTTGAGGTGAAATAGTTTTGTTTATCTTCTACTGCATGTCTATATTATGTTCCGTTCTAGCCATGACAATACTTTAAAAATTTTAAATCAATGATCATTAATTTTAAATATCATATAAACACTAATAATTTGCAATGACTGAATCAATATAAAGTAATATTCTGAAAATATGATAATTAGTACACAGATATGAAAAAATAATGTAGTTTATAGATGTTATTAACTTTACGAATATGGCATCATTTTAAAAGCACAAGATGTCTGACTGTACTGAATATTAAATGAGTAAACTAGTATAGGTTAATTACCCAGTAACTGAAGGAATGTAATCAGACTCTGGAATCCTGAGGAAATTTAAGTAAATTTGCAAAGAATACTGGTTCTCTAGGTTTCACTGGGGCATTGGGTCCTTAGTTCTGAAAATCCAAGGTGGGGTGTGTGTGTGGGTGTGTGTGTGTGTGTGTACAATAGTGGTGCTGGAAGTGTCTTTTTAGCTTTCCGATGAAAAAGAGATACTCTTGGAATTTGATGGGAAATGATCACTCAGTGATCAACAGCTCCCAAAATGCTTTTGATGGAGCCTTCTGATAACCTTTAATATTTTAATGAATGAAGAATAAATCAGAGTGTGGCATTTCGGGCAAGGAAAGGCATGAGCAGGAATATGAAACTCATAAAATGTATTTGGAGAAAGCTGAATAGCAAAGAAAAAAATACGTGAAAGTAATTTCTTGAGCACCAGCATTTCAAAATCATGAAAAGGAACTGTAATAAAGAATATTATTTTAAAATATGAGAGAATAGTTTGAGACTGGATTACAAAAGCTAATTTACTTTTCTCAGAATATAAGAAATACCTTTCATCAACTCACTGAATTATTTTTCTAATTTTGAACTACAGTCAACGAAACTTCCACTTCATCACGGAAATATATTCAGATTGAAGACAGTAAGTTGAAAAATGTAGAATTTTGAAGCAGTAGGAACAGTGCTTGCCCTATTGAACTAAGATTCAGTATAAAACAATTTAAAATAGGGTGGTAGTAATTCAATGGTGGATAATTATTCTATTGGTCTATGAAAGAGAGTCCAGAACGAGGCCTGGTTTGGCTAATTTGAGATAACTGAGAACCTAACGTGTGGGAGAAAATGTTTAGACACAGACATTCTAAAATAGTGGTAAGTGTGTGCTTGGGTGGTAGCACCGTGTTAGAGAGCAATTAAGAGATGATCTCTTAGGCAAAGACATTTACACACTATATTCGTATTTCCTCAATATGTTCTGTGCTTTCTGAGTAAAGATATATACCCTATAAGGATTTTTTAAAAAGAAAATAATGCTTTATAAAAATCCATAGTACAACATATATGTAAAGCATATAGTCTATTTCCAAGGTTACAATAGTAACTCTTTAAAATTAAATATAAAATTAAAATGGTTTGAACTGGATCTATCAGTATAAATATTCATAGGTCACAGATCATCTAAAGTTAAATGAAAAAATGTATCACTGGGTTCATATACCAGAGAATAGTATTATTATGGGTTGGAATTGACTCTATGGTATTCGATTTAGAATGCACACTTATTTAAATTATGCTCACATACATAAGAAGCAAAAACATAAAGGTGGATATGTGTGCATGTCTACATGTCATATCACAGAGTAATTATTAGCTCCCTCTTGTCTGTTTGTAATATTGGATGTGAGATGCTGTCTAGACACTTTGTTCTATAAAATTATAAAAATGAAAATGACCAGAAGAAAGTAATGGAACCAATGATCCCAGAGGAACTTAGTGGAGAAGAAGGTGGGGAAAGGGAGTGGTGAGAACACAACACTACAGACAGGGGAACAACTAGGGATTAAAATCAACAATCAGGAGGACATAGAGAACCTGGGGGTGCTGGATCAACAGCAATATAGCTGAGAGGAATTATTAAGAGGCAGAAGTAAGGTGAGCATAATGGTTGGGTAGGTGGAAGGTAAGGTGAAACAGAGGAAGGACCTAAGAAGCAAAGTGATGGATAGAGGTACAAGTATAGATGTGCACACATGTAAATACACTAATTCATAAAAATAGAGGCACTAGCATAAGTACATATATTTTATATGGTAGTAGATAGACTTTGAGCCTCTGCTCATACTCTCTCTCAATAAAAGAACACTTTGTTCTAAAGAACTGGTATTTTCTGATGCTCGTCCTCCAGGCACAATCACTGAAGAGAAAATGGGCACATAAACAAATGTGAAGAAATTGGATGTTGCACAGCTATTAAAAATATAGCATTTGGGGGATTTAAAGCCTTGAATTTAAACAAGTGGCCAACTACCTGCGAAGTAACAAGTCCACATTGAAGAAGCACACTAGACTGCCATAGGGATGTATCTTCAGGACTGGATAATACACATAAGAAGACCCCAAACCAACCAACCAAGCAACCAAGCAGACATATTGTTGAGTACAAGGAGAGTTGGAGCAGAGACCCCAAACCCATCAATACACAAAGGGACCTTCTCCCACAGAAAGGTCACAAATAAGGGACTGGTCAACCAGGGCACAGTAAAGCATCAATGGGAGCATACAATATTCTTCTGGTTCTTTAAGGCTTCCTCAAGCCACCCCCACCCCCTCACTACCATAGCCCTAGTCCTGCTTTTCATTTCAGACTAGACCAGAGCATGTGTACAAGTACAGAAAAGAGACAACAGCTCATGACACATGAATTAAGGAACAGAAATGGGGGTAGCGAAACCAGGAGGGTAGGAGAAAGATGGGCAGAGAAGGTGAAGAAGGGGGAACCAATTGCAAGATCAATACAAACACACAATTCCTCCATAAGAATAAGAGAAACCATGGGGAAAGGGAGACAGTGATCAGTGTAAGATATGAAAATAATAATTATTTATCAAGGAGTCAAGAAGGGAAGAGGAGGGAGTGGGAAAAAAGAAGAGCTGATACCAAGGGCTCAATAGAAAGCAAATGTCTAGAAAATAATGATGGCAACATATGTACAAATATGCTTGACACAATTGATGTGTGGATTGTTATAAGAATTGTAAGAGACCCCAATACGATGATCTTTTAATTAAAACAAAAAACTTCATTTGGCATAAAAATTAAATTTAGTAGATCATTTCCAAAGATTAATAAGTGGAAGATAATGAATGCATTCGAAATGTGTCATTCTGTTATCTGTAAAGATAGCTAAAATTATAAAATATTAATATTATTAATAAAAATCATTGGAATAATATATAATGAAATAGGTCTATGATTTAGAGAATATTAAATAATGCAGTAATGATTTGTTAACCTAAGGAATCTTCAAAAATTCATGAAAGATTTCTTTGCTTCAATTCTATTTATCCACACACTTTTTGAAGCTCCTTCACAGACACACCAAACACTATTAAGTTTTTCTTTTTCAAAACAATTAAATCACATTATTGGGAGATTTTCCAACTCTTATTACAGTCCCCACATACATCTATTGTATCAAGTGCTTTTGTACATTTGTTTCACTCATCATTCTCAAAACATTTGCTTTCTGCTTGAGCCTCTGTTAGTAGCTCCTCACTTCCCACTTTCCTTTCCCCATGAACCCTTGATACTTTATAAGTTATTATTATTTCATCATATCTTACATCATCAATATGTCCCTTCACCCACTTCTCTTCTGCCCGTCTCCCAGGTTATCTGTAGATTCTTGGACAATTTGTTCTTCCTTTCTAGCCCTCCTTCTCTCCACCCTCCCATGATTGCTCTTCTCTCCATTGGTCCTGAGGGGTTCTTCTGTCTTGGATTTCCTGTTTCCAGTGCCTGTCTGTACCAGTGTACATCCTCTGGTCCAGCAAGATTTGTAAGGTAGAATTGCGATCGTGATAGTGGGGGCTAGTAGGGGGGGAAAACATTGAAGGATCATTGTATGTTTCATCGTTGCTACACTGCACCCAGACTGGGCCTTCCCCTTGCTCAAAAACCTTCTGTGAAGGAATGTCCAGTTGCCTACAGATGGGCTTGGAGTCCACATTCTCCATTCCCCTTATTCACAATAAGATTTTTTATTCTTTGCTGACAGATAGTTCATCTCCTCAAACCTCGAGGCTGCTGTGTTTCTTCCACATATGCTTTCTTGCTTCTCAGATATATGGCCACATCTTTATCTTCAAGTCTTTAAGGTCCCAGACTCTATATCCCTTGACAGCCAGGCACCATCAGCTTTCTTCACCACTTTTGCTAATGCACTTGCTTTGCTTACAGCGATCATGTCAGAACAAGCTGGTGTGCTTTTTGTATGTGGGCTTTGTTGTTTCTCACCTAGATGGCACCTGGTTTATCTTCAAGCCTATAAGATCCCAGATGCTATATATTTTGATAGCTGGGTACCATAAGCTTTCTTCATCACATATGCTTTTGCACCCGCTTTGTCTTCTGCGATTGTGTTGGGAAGGTGAGCATTAAAATTGGGTTTATTTACTTGGTAAAAGAAAAAGAACAAAGAACAAAGTATTCTTGCATTGAGAGAGTACTTGAGTAGAAGCCCAGTGTTTATCTGCTATCTTTATTCTAAACTTATAAATATGTGCATACATAGCTAGGTTCCCATCATATAAAATATATTTACGTATGTACATGTCTATATTTAGACCTCTATATAGGCCCTTTGCATCCTAATTTTTTCCTCTATTTCCTTTTACTTTCCTCTTGTCCCACTATCATGTTCAGCTTTCCTTTAGGTTTCAGTAATTCCTCTCAGTACATTCCCCTTGATCAAGCCTTACCAGTCCTGCTACAACCTCCTCATGATTGATTTTGGATCACTTGTTTTCCCTTGTTTCAAGGATTGCTAACACCCACTTCTTTTCCCCTGCATTCCCCTCTCCCATGTTACCCTGAAACATTCTGCCCTGTTATCTTCTCCTCCAGATTGTTTATTCTACCTATATTATCTAGATACACCTTCAGATATAATAATATGCATAAAAAGACAAGACAGAGCAAAACAAAGCAACAGAAGAAAAAACAACAACAACAAATAAAAACCAATGACATAAAATCAGAAAATCTTGTAACGTTCATCTGTTTGAACTTTAGGAGTGTTTTCTGGTGGAGTTTAAGGAAGTGCCACGCCCTAGCCTCAAAGTCTATTTTTGGTATTTCCTGGGGACTTCATTGTGCTGTTCACCTTTCTGTTTTGATGTGCGCACTTAGTGTTTTGCCTCAGTGTGGTGGGGGTCAGATCTCATTGTTTTTCCAGTGTTGTCCCCATAATACTAACGGTTAGTAAGGGGCATTGTGTTTCATAGTGGGGCTGAATCCATGGTCCTCTCAGTGTTTTGTCTACTCAGGAATATTGTCCTCAGTGCTTGGTGGGCCAGGATGTGATCCTCTCTCTCTTCCTCCCCACTCATTTGCTCCTGTGTGCTCTGATCAGACATGTGCCTTTTTCTGAGCAGTAGATTCAGTGCTTACCCCTGAAATGAATGGGAGAGGGACTGCCACACAGTTGGGATTGTGGCCAGCTCTTCTCGCCTTTTTATTGGTGCTCCCTCAATGCAAGAATACTTTGTTCTATTAAACTAGTATTCCATGATGCTCACCTTCCTGGCATGATCGCGGAAGACAAAATGGGTACATAAGTAAATGTGATGGAAAAAGCTCATGGTGCCTAGCTATCAAAATATAAATCACCTGATGTCTTAAAGGCTTGAAGATAAACAAGCAGACACCTAGCTGAGAAGCAACAAAGCCCACATGGAAGAAGCACAGCAGGATCTGTGGTCATGAGGTATTGATTGGAACAGGTTTCAGGCATAAAATAACAAAAAAAATCTTATCATTTGAAATGAGGGGGAGTGGGGATACCCAAAGTCCATTTGTAGGTAACTGGAGATCCCCTTACAGAAGGGTCGCAGGGAGGAGATGAGACAGTTAGTGTGCAGTATAGCACCAATGAAACATACAATATTCCTCTGGTCCTTTAATGTTTCCTTCCCCCCACTATCATGATCCCAATTCTATCTTACAAATCTGGCATTAGCAGAGGATATACACTGGTACAGATAAAAACTGCAAACAGGGAATCTAGGACATGTCAACCCCTCAGGACCAATAATGAGAGTAGAGATACCAGAAGGGAAAGGAGAAGGTGTCGTAGAAAGGGGGAATCAATCACAATAATCTACATATTATCCCCTCTCAGAGGGATGGACAACAGAAAAATGGGTTAAGGCAGACATAGGACATGTAAGACATGAAAAAATACTAATAACTTATACATTCTCAAGGGTTTGTGAGGGAGGGAGAGTGGAAAAGGGAACAGAAAACATGACGAGCTGATACCAAGGGCTCAAGTAGAAAGAAAATGTTTCCAGAACAATGATGGGAACAAATGTACAAATGTGCTTGATACAATGGATGGATGGATGGATGGATGAACTGTCATAAGAGTTATATGAGTCCCCAGTAAAATGATTACAAGGAAAAAATTAAAATGTGTTCAGGAAAAAAAGGTGAAACAGACTATATTCATGACAAGTTTGGCAGGTGATATTTGTTCCTATAAACATAATTTTATGTGTCACAAATTTACATGTTTGTAAAACAGAAAATGGAAGGCAAAACTTCTTAATCATGACTAATTAAGTACATGAGCAAAACGAGTCACTGGACCTGGAAACATAGGACCATAGTTTTGATGTCATTGGGGTAAAATTTCATAACATAGTTTACCAAGGTAATGTTTCACATTGTATTTTGGGGATCAGCAAATGGGGTTTCAAGTAGCTTTTACGCTACAACTATTGGTCTCTTCTTCCCTGAAGAAAATAAAAATAAAGAAAATTAAAGATATATAGGTAAAATTAGCTCAAAGTTTTGGTATACCATGTGAAGCTGTCTTCATCATCGTGAGACCTTCAGAAGATCCACTACCACTGATGATGTTCTGGAAGGAAGTGAGCACAATAGAGGGTCATGGATATAAGTAAAGGAAGATGTGAAAAAAAAATAAAAATCATAAAATAGTTCAAGGTCAAGCCTTCTGGTAAGATAGGAACTAGTGGGAACCCCAGGGTATGACCCTTCATGTCCTTAAGGTGAACAATAACATTAGATGTATAGTTTTCAAAATAGTTGACATTTGAGATTTAAAGTTAACAAGTGATGGACAAGAGTTTGCAGGCAGAGTGTAAGGGATAAGAAGGAAAGAGGAACGGAGGTAGGAAACACAGTGAGGAAATGGGATTTAAATAACTCTGTGTAGGACTTTGTGATCAGTATGTGATCACAGATTAAAAATGGAGGTACTGAGGCCAAAAGAAATACCAGGTGATGATTGCAAATGAAAGGCAGAATAATTGTTGAGAGATCAATTTTTATATCATGGATCTATGAAGAAAGTTTGTCCTCATTTAAAGAAAACTGAAATTTGGAAATCAGGCTATGAAAGGAGCTGGAGGAATGAGTCACGGAGTAAGGATATAGAATCACGAGGGGACTGGGCACAGACAGTCTAAACGCTACAGTTTGCTAGGTCAAAGAAAAATGTCCCTTGGTGATGCAAAGAGTTCAACAACTGCTAACGGAACTGAATTAGAATCCACTTGGTTGAGGTGCATTTGTTTTTCTGGAGGTGTCTCTGAAGACATGCCTGGGGAGCTGCTTTTGAAATTTCACCACCTTGTAATTCTGCAGAGTAAATCTGATGTGTACACATATGATCCTCATAAATTGGATTCTACTTGGTGGAAACTAATGACTACAAGCTAAGTTAATGAAGATTGAATTTTTTACTATTTTTCTGGAGTTAAGAAAATTGACAAATATAAGGGGGTATCCCCCCAAACAGGATTTTTTTTCAAGAAAACTATGTATTCAATTTTTTTTAACAAAACAACCTTGTCACCTCAAAGTACCATATTTTTTGGACCATCCATAGGATGCACTTTTCCTCCCAAAAGTGAGTGAAAAATAAGGGTGCATCTTAAGGTCCAAAAGTGTAGCACTCCAGAACACTTTAACATATTGGTACTATTTGGTTCAGGACACTTTTTTCTGTTTTTTTCTGCTTTAAAAATTGGGTGTGGGGATCTGCGGACTGTCTCCTATCTGGAGGGCAGACATAGGGAGGAGTGGGCAGGGAGAGATACCGGGCAGTGTAAGATATGACAAAAAAATAATCATTGCAGAGTAATGGGGAGGAGGGGGGAAGGTTGGAGGCGAAAGGAAAGGGGGTCCATATCAAGGACCCAAATGGAGGGGCAGATGTTGGGAGAATGTCGATGAGGACAGGCAAGTGCTTGGCACAGTGTATGTTACTATGTATTGAACTAAGTATGATGGAAAGCGATGTATGAACATCTAATAAAATGATAAATTAAAAAAGAAAATATTATAAAAGTTATTGTGATATAACTGAAAACCCCATCTTGATATGATTGAACCCTTGCATTATACAATATATGGATTATGACCAAATTGTTTGAAGAAGAAAATTTTCTAAAATTGATTTTAATGATAATTGCAAAACTCTTTTCAATATGTTTAATCTATTGTTTGGGATGTGAATTATATGTCCATATGTGAATAAAACTGCTAAAATGAAAAATAAGAAAAAAAATAAACAAAAAAAATTTTAATTGGGTGTGTGTTATGGTCAGCTATATCTCCTGGTCCAAAAAATATGGTACTCTCCATTAGATTTAAAACATTTGTCAAACCTGTATTCCCATTGTTGAAAACATTTTTTCAAACTCATCTGTTTGGATGGCTGATAGCTCCTCCCTCATTTTTTTCTTCATCTCTTCTATGTCATTAAATTGCTGTCCTTTCATGTCCTTCTTCATTCATCGAAACACAAAGAAGGGCAGCTGAGTCAGGTGCATGAGGCAAGGGAATAATGCTATTTTATGACAAAAATGGTTCACTGAGATGGCTGAAGGAGCAGGTGCATTGTCGGGGGAGCAAAACAATTTCCCAGCTGCCACAAATCAAACGCTTCTGTTGCGCACTGTTTCGCTATGTCTTCAGAACCTCTACATGAAAAGTTTTCCTTAAGTCTGACCTGGCAGAAGAGATAACAATTGCACTATGAGTTGACATTTTCATCTGTTCATGAAGATGACTTATGTCCAGAATGAGGTTTGTCATCAATCAACATTTCACCTTTTATGAAATGAGGAAAAACATGTATACACTTGTGTTCTGTCCCATAGCGCTGTTCTGGCAAGCTGTTTTCAATGTCACAACAGTTCCTGCAGCATTTTTCCCAAGCAAGAAACAAATTTCACAGCCACACACTGTTCTCTTAAATCGGCCATCACAAAACATAATGATTAAGCAAGACTACTTTTACAAAAAATTCACTGGGACCAGAAAAAACTCCCCAAGTCATACTACTGAGTGCACTCACTGACAGTGAGTTGCTGGATGCTTCCCTAAGCAGAAAATACGTAAACTATAAAAGTTCCACCCCACAGAGCTTTCGAAGGTGCTGTGGGGGAGGGGCACTCCCATGTATGAGCTTGAATAAAAGCATCCTAAAATTATTGCATCTGCCTGATGCAGAAATCCAACAGTGGTCTCTTATTGAGAGCATCCTGGGTCATTTGCTTAAAAATGAAAAGCATAATCAGACTGCTCCTTAAAAGGCAAGGGTGGCAAGAACTCATGTCATGCAGTCTGGGCCTGTTATCTGGTAAGAAAAGGGACTCTGATGGTGTGGTTATACTTCTGTGCCTATGGTTATAACCCTCTTTTATGAGGAAGTTGTCTGTTACAGAATTAAGGTGGGACACATTTTTTAAACTCTACGGGGTACATCTTAATTCACTGTTCATTATCATCCTTAGAGAGATTCTCTGATGAAAGATTAAAACCACATATCCATTAAAATACAGCAACCATGACAAAACCATCATGGAGTCAATACTGACTCGAGAGTGTCCTTTGGCTGTGACCTACATTTCCTGACTGAGTATTGGTAAAAGTAAGAATTCCTGCTTTGACTTTCAGTCATCTTTGGCTTCTGGCTGCAGACCCTACATTTGACTTGCTTTTTCCTGACCTTCGGACATGGGACTTAACCATGTCCACAATGACAAGACACAGGTCTTGACTTTCTGTGAGTTTCTCTGAGACAGAATGTGATTGCAAAACCCAGTGACATGAGGTGATATGGGGGCCTGGAGTGGAGTAGCATATATCTAGGAAAAGGTGAATATTTGGAACACCTTTAATTTCCAAGTCTCTAGCTCTAGTCTTGTACTAATTTTTCTAAAAGAAATTACTACCGGAAAAATCCTTATAAACCCCCCTTTGACTAAGCAGATAGTATATACACCAGAGAATTTTGTGGGCTAAGATGAGTTTTTATGTTTCAAGAATACTAGGGATATGATGTAAGGTGAATTCAAGTGATAGTGACTTTATAGTACTACTCATCTTATTGATTAAGGATTTATTCAAACATAGCTATTTTACTGTTACTGAACACGTAGATGGATGAATAAATGGTGGAAAAAGACAGACTTACTTTAAGAGAAATCACAAATGCAGAATATTCAGTTAAACTTTGGAAAGTAATGCACAAAGAAACAAACAGTAAATGAACAATCATTCAGAAAAGAAATTATAGAACTATTACTTAAATTAATAATTAATACTATTTTATCCTTCAAAAAAAATTTTAAAGTAAGTACCAAATAAGTCAAGTAATTAGGTGATGGATTCAACTTATTTACCAAGTAAGTTTAACTGAAAATATTTCTGAAACAGAAAAAAGATAGTTTATTAATGTCCACCCAAGTCATTAAAGACAAAGCTAGAAATTATGAGATTTATATAAATCAATTTAATGTGTGTGATGGGGAGGTTTGTTATGCCAACATGGCCACAGAAGATTGGTAGGTCTGTTGTGACAGCACAGCACAGCACATGGGATGAACTGAAGGGCAGAGATAGGAAGGACTCAGTGAGTCCCGTCCTCTCTCTTGCTTTTGGGTCTTTGGAGCAGCTAGCTGCTTTGTTCGACCTGTGCCTTCACCTCCAAGCAACACTACCCATGGGACACATAATCGTGACTGTGTTGCTGTGAGCTGTGGTTCCTTCAAGCCCTACTTCGCCATGCTCCTGGGATATACATCTCTTAAGCTGGGAACTGTTGGACTCTGTCATCTGGCTGACTGTTGGTGACCTGCTTTGTTGTTTGCTGCCTGTGACCAGATAGCCTGAATTGCTCTACAGAGGACTACTTAGTGGCCCTTAAGACTAAAAGAACTGCCAGTCTTTTATCTGCCTCACGCAAGTGAGTTGCACCAAGCACTTTGTACAGCTTTATGGATTACTTAAATGTTTCTTTCTTATCTTATATACCCTTCTCTATATATAAATATAGAGGTCCTGGTTTTATTTCTCTAGAGAACCCTCTCTGACACAATGTGTTATAATGTGTCTTAAAATAATTATCAACATTACTCAGAAGCTCATAGTAGGATGATTAGTGTGGTGGAGTGAAATTTCTTATGGTTTTTACATGTAATCTCTGTAACTTCCTCTGTAATAGGTAGGAATATTGTGCCAACCTGGCCAATGAACACATGAACACATGTGAGATAAATTGAAAGATGGAGAGATGCTAGGCGAGTCTCAGCTTTCTTGGCACTTGCTCTTTGGTGATAGGATCAGCGTGTGGCTGCCTTAGTGTGTTCTCTGCCTCAATTTGCAATGCTAATCTACCTGTGGGACACCCCTCTATGGACTGTGTCACTGTAGCTTGAGATTCCTTCAACACCTGCTTTGCCACTGTACTGGTGTATACATTGCTTGAGCTGGGGACTATCGGACCCTGTCATCTGGCTGACTGCTGGTGACCAGCCTGGCTGTTTATACTATGTGTGGCCACAATGCCTGAATTTCTCTACAGAGGACTCAGCTCTATGCTTCCTTGACTCGAACTCAGCAGCCCTCATGACTTGAAGGACTGCTAGCGTATTAGCTGTTTCACAGAAGTGCATTGCACTTAGCCATTTGAACCTCTCTATAAACCAGCTGTTTATTTCTTATATCTATCTATCATCTATCTATCATCTATCTATCTACCTATCATCTATCTATCTGTCTATCATCTCTCATCTATCTAAAATTATAAGTGTTCTGGTTTTGCTTCTCTAGAGAACCCTAACAAATCCTCCCATCAAATGTTTGAGTTGGGGTTGACAAAAATGTCAACGTGCAACACTAGGAAGGGATACTGGTGAGTTTTTGCTAATCCTCCTCTGTCTGTAAGGGTGAGCCATCTTTGACATGAAGATAGAATGCCTAGGACCTTAGAAGAGCTTGTCCAAGGGCTCTGGGTGAAGTGGAGAGGCCTAATGACAGAGACACCCAGAAACACAGTGCTGAGATTAACTATAGTGCCCCTTGCCTTCAACTGACCTGAGGCTATAGAACTGGATGACAAAGTGACAGGAAGACTGGCTTTCTGGCCCATGGAGGCAAAAGTCAAGGGACCAGTTGACTGAGAGACTAAGAACCAGGGAGAGTTGGCTGCTGGCTGAGAAAACCAATTTCTGTGTCCTTTCTGCCTATCCTCAGTTGTAGCAACCCTTAACTTTCCTTAATGGTGAAAATTATCTGAGAGTTCTTTGTGGCCATTACAATGAATTATTGGACCCAGCATAGGTGTAGAAATGAAAATGTCATGGACTGACAAGAGAGGAAGGCCCTTGGTAAAATGGATTGAACAGAGGCCACAGCAATGTGCTCAACCATAAAAACAATTGGGAGAAAGGCAGAGGATGGAACAGTGGCTCACTCTGTTATACATAGAGAATGCATGAGTTGGAAGCAACTCAGTGATACATAATAACAACAATATATCATGGATTGCCTGAATTACAAAGAAAATTATATTGTAAAGAAGTACAACCAAACTGTGTCAAATGCATCTTAAAAAATGAGGTTCATATGGCTTCAATTAATAAAACGGTTCTTAACCTGTGGGCCATGACTCCTTTGGGGGTTGAAAGACTCTTTCACAGAGGTCACCTGATTCATAAGGGCTGCAAAATTATAGTTATGAAGTAGCAGTGGAAATAGTTGTATGGTGGGGGAGTCACCGCAATATGAGGAAGTGTACGAAAAAGTCGCAGCATTAGGAAGGCTGAGCACCACTGGGTTCATATATTGTGAACATGGAGTCATGAGTGGCCAGTCCTGGCAAAAAGACATCATGTTGTACACAGTAGAGGCTCAGTGCAAATGAAGACCCTCTAGGAGATGAATAGACCAAGTGGAGCCAATAATGGGCTTGAGCAGAGCCATGACTGGGAGAACGGCATGAGACCAAAAAGGATTTTGTTCTGTTGCACGTGGTGTTGCTAGGACTCAGAACTAACCTGATGACCTTTCACAACAATTACAAATATCTTATTTATGCTATATATAAAAATAACCCCTTGCATAACTAGATTTAAAATTTCTAAATAATGATAGCATTTACAGTGCAGCTTGAGATCCTAGTTAGCAGATTTTTATGAAAATGTGCTGTTTCAAAATAATATTCAATAATGAAAGCAAAACAAATATATACTGGGATATAAATAATAAGTACATCAAAATAAAACCACCTACCCTCGCATGTTGCGTTAAAAATCAACACAAGCAACAACAACAGAAAAGGGGGCAAAGATCCCTGTGCTCAGCTGACAAATCCAACAGCTGTTTCGGGGTATGAGACAAGCAGTTCATCGTTCACATCTCTGACTCCACAGCAGTACTTAGCAATGTGGACAACAGCATTTAAGATATGCTGGAACATTGTGTATATTTACTCACTAAATGATAAACTGGCAATTGTACTTTAATTAGACATAGAGTGACAATTTTATAGCGGGATATCTTAGATCTTAAAAGCCGTTAGTAGATGTACCCAATATAATAGGAAACAGTTCTACATGAACTGTTAGTTCATCAGTTCAATAATGCCTGTGGTCACTGATTTTTAAATGATGTTCAATTCTAAATGTCATCCAAAAATCAATACAATAAAACTGTCAGTAATAAGTTTTAAAAATTTCTTAAAACCTGTCCACACTAACTTATGTTAAGCTCATCCAGTAAGCACTTTGCTACTACATTTTGTAATACATATTGCACTGTAAATAGATTTATTGAACAAGTTTGTAAGGTTTCAAAATTATGATACAGGTTCCCTGTCAATTGCGTGTGCTATTCCATGGATCAAATCTTTCTCCAAATTAAAGAGAACTGTTTAGAATTTGAATAATGGATGTGTGAATTTTATAAATAATACCTAGATCAAATAGTTTAATAGAAGCATATATTAAAGACTCAGATTTCATAGATGTTTTAATAATAAATCAGTGTCTATGGCATCACACATAACACATGGGATGTGTTAAAAACATTTTTAAAAAGTGATAAATCACCTTGAAGAGAGGAAACTGCCTCATCCATCATGAGAAACCTCTACCCATCTTTCATGGTGTGGGTGTGCAGAAACCTAAGATTTCAGGTAAGAATATACCTGATTTAAGATTGCCATGAAAGCACTAAATAGCAGAAGCAATATGGAAAATATAGATATCAATATCAAGAGGTGGAAAATATTTTTATTTAGAAAAGTACATCATATTTGAAAGTGAACATTAAAGGTTTTGTTATAGTCTTTCTTCATTGAATAATTTTATATTTGCAACAGTAAATTCTAAAGCACTTAGTCCATGGAGAGGAGGAAGCACAAAGAAAAAGACCAGGCAAAGGACAAGAGAAAGGAGGGAAGAAGAGAAGGAATGGTACACTTAGAGTTCCCTCAACTGTGACTTCGCTGTAAGGAGTTCATGGTTTCAGAGGCCATCCGATCAGTGCCCTTGCTCACTTATAAGAGGAAGCATTTTCTGGTTCTGCATTTCCCTCAGACTTGTTGGAATCGTTGAGTCCGTCACTGATCCAGTTATTCTCTTGCTCCAGCTCACCGGGGGCTTCCTTCATTTGCCTTTATCCGCCAATTTACCAGACACGATTTATTTTCCTAAAGATTGGTCTTGTCTAATGATGTGTCTAAAGCAAGCAAGACAGAATCTTGCCATCTTTGCCAATGCTGGGGACCATTACCATCCATTGTAACTGTGCCTTGTTCAGTCTTTTGGAATTTGTTCACTTTACTAACAGCGCAATTTAAATGTCAATTATTCTTCAATCTTCCTTTTCCTTTCTCCATTTATCACATACACATATAGCAGTTTAAATATATTTACAAAAACCTAACCTAAAGTAAATAAATAAGTAAAACCAACAAAAACTTCCTTGCTTGGATCATAGTAAAAAATGGGGCATCTTTTTTATTTGTTGTTTTTGAACACGGCAGGTGTCTTCGACAAACCTCTCCAATGTGTCACTATTTAGTTTCGTAACTGTTTCTTCTATTGATATTGGTTGTAGAGCTCAGAAAATTAACTTCTACTTCTTCAACATTTATCATAATATTTGCAGTTCATTTGTGAGGATCTTAAATGCATATTTATTTATACTGAATGCTGTAGTCTTTGACATTCACAATATCTTCACCTAGAACAAACCAGGCTGTGTCATCTGCTCACTTCAGGTGGCTTATTAGCTGACTGAGGGTTCATTCCTCTTCATATAGACGTTCGTCCTGGATTCAGCATGTGGATTAAATAAGTAAAGGGAATAAATACAGCTCTGCTATGCTTTTCAGTTTTAAAACACACAGGATCCGCTTCTTTAGTTTGAATGGCTACCTCTTTATCTATATATAGTTTTTATATGAGCACACTTAATGGTTTTGGTTTCCCATTCCTCTTAATGTTACATATGATTTCCTATTACCAGCATAGTCAAATAGCTTCACATTGTTAATAAAACAACTTTCTAGTGTTTTCTGTTTTCAGTCAAGACACTCATGATTCAGCAATGCTAACCCTCATTCCATTCCCTCTTCTTTACTGACTTGAACTTCTAAGGTCAGTGTCCTGTGGGTGGTATAACTAAAGTCATTTTTTTGATATCTCCAGTAAACATATAGCTTCCATTAGAGAACATGATCTATAATAGACTTAACAGTGTTTTTTAATATCGAGAAAATGACATAAATTACTTCTGTTTAGAGAATTATCAAATTATCTGTGAACTGTGAAGCACTCAACATCAGTTCTGCTCTCCAGTTAAACAGAAAAGAAAGGCATGGATACAATCTATGGCTATGAGACAAAAAAAATATCAAGTTTATATAATGATTCTAAGATATACTGAATTTTTTCCTCTCCTTTTTAACTATTACCAAAATACCTATTATTTTTCAATACATTTCCACTTTGTAGTATCAGCCAAGCATGGGCAATTTTTATTCTAATTATGTACTTTAAAATATAGCTTACTCTGTCTGTATAGAATAAGTTAATAGTAATATGAATCAACTTTAACAACATAAAGAAAAAACATTATAATACTGGGGTCAGAGTATTATAAATGTTTTAGAATCAAACTCAACCAAATTTTATTTCTAGATTGTTTTTTAGAAGGCAACTTTAAACAGGTCATTTGATATGATTCATTATTATCAGTAGTGACATGGAAGGGAAAATGACCAACCTATGAATAATTATTATTACATATAAAAGCATACTTTTATTTTGGGCAATGGCAAAGGAAAAATTTCTCTAATGTGATGTAATTGTAAATATTAACACAAAACCACTAGAGAAAAAAGATAACATAGACAAGATTCTCTAGATAATAAGATGTATGTGAATAAACTTTAAAATAAAGATTACTATTCAATCATCAAGAAGGAAACATCTCAAAGATACCTAGCTGGATTGGCATCAACACATTTGAAATGAGTCTTGTTTCCTAGCATTCTTTTTAGTCCCTTATAATTCTTTTCTCCTCCAAGTTAGAGTAATCAGACAGTTACATGGTTTGTCTGGTTGATCATGCTACTCACTATGTGCTTTTCATGAAGAACTGCTTTCCCTAATAGGTGAAGTTCATTCTTTCAGAAGAATTCGCTTACAGCAACCAAGAATAAAAAATGTGCACAGTTTTACATAGTATTTTACATCATTTATATTGGGGTACTCTATGAATCCAGACCATTTATAGATATTTGCATGTTCTTTATTGACAAGTAGAAAAAAGAATATAAACTCATAAAGAAGAATCACAAAAATTGGTTAGTTGTAATGCCTTTAATATGTAAATAAAAATTTATGAGACAAAAGTAACAGTGTTTCAAAAAGGAAGTGATTGCTACTCTTTTGAATGATCAAGGATGGTTTCATAAAATATGCAAAGACTGAATTTTTATTGGGCAAAAATATTATTTGTTGCTTCCTGTGCATGGATAGCACTATATGGGACTCTAAGAAAATATCAAAAGCAAAGGATATTAGTATGACATATCGTCATGTTTTTCCTTTGCCTTTATAATTATAAATGTATATGTGTGTATATATATATATGTTAGAATTCAAATAGATACTGGTATTGTTTTCAGAGTCTATTGTATTGAAACAAAGCAACAAATGGCAAAATCTTTAAATTATTGAGTTGTGTGTTCTTTCTGTAGGAGCATTTTTTAATGTGTAGGTATATATGTATATGTATTTGTATTTCTTTATAAATATATGTATATGTATTTCTTAATGTAACACTACTATTACACACACATATACATTTATTGAGCAACACTAGCACTATCTATTGTACTTTCTACAAATACTGTGTGACATCATGATTTATCATAGCAAATAAATGACATTGTAGAAACTTCATCAAAACTATGTAATAAATGAGAATATAGACCAAGGTCATTTGATAAATCTTATGCACTATTTAGTGTCTTTATGTTATGTCAGTCTGGGTAAACTAGAGAAACAAATTCACTAGCATGCATATTTATATAAGAAATAGTTTCATGTACAAGAGAAACTGTACATTAAGAAAACATCTCAACTCAGTCCAGTCCAAGATCATGCCTGATTTTAGCCCCTATGTCTGATACCAATCTATAAAGTCCTCTTCAGATTGACGAAACACAAGCAGTGGTGTCAAATGCAGGAGAGTCTTTATGTAGTGTCTTTTTGTTTGTTTGTTTGTTTTTGTTTTTAGGGCATCACTGCCCTCTGGTGGTCATGGGAACTACCCAGCACTGTTCTTGAGAGCTGCCGCTGGGTTTGAACTGCCAAGCCTGCGGGCTGCAGTCCCGCACTCAACCACTGATGCCACTGGGCTCAGCCCTGTGTAGTGTTTTTACGTATGTTAGTCTGGGTAGACTAGAGAAACAAATTCACTAGCATGCATATGTATATAAGAAATAGTTTCATATACAAGAACAACTCTACATTAAGAAAACACCTCTACTCAGTCCAATCCAAAATTATAAGTCTGATTTTAGCCCCTATGTCTGATACCAATCTATAAAGTCCTCTTCAGACTCATGAAACCCAAGCAATGATGTCAAATGCAAGATAGTAACAGGCCAATGGGCAGAAAGTCTTTGGTTCCAGCAGCATTGTAAGTAAGCATCTCAGCACTGGCAAAGGCCTCTCTGTGGCTTCTCAAGCATTTCAGCACTGGCAGGAGTTTCTAGGTGGCTTTTCCAGTTTCCCAGTTCTGGTTCCATCAGGGTAAGTCCATGTTGCTTCTCCTCCAGGATGTCTCACAGGCAGTCAGCCTGGTGTCTTATCAGTGAGTCTCTCACCTCCAAGGAGGAAACATGGCCAAATTCCCCATAATTCTCAGGAGAAGGGCATGCCCACATAAAGGTCCCACTGGCTGTCTACAAATTGACAGACTAGACTCCACCGCTACACTCTTAATCCTAAACTGACATCAGATTAGGTGAGTGTTACACCTGTATCCATAGTGATGATAATCATGGTACCCACTGTCCTGGAGTCAGCTGTTCCAGGAGGTATTCAAGGGTTTAAATATTGACTAAAGAAGCCTCCCTCATCTTTGTTCCATGGGGAAACTACTGGATTCAAACTGACAAACTTCTGTTTAGCACTGGAATACATAACTACTCAGGCACCAGCACATATTTAAATAATAGTGACTATAAATAATCAAAGAGAATATATTTATTTAAAATTGGAGCTTTGTGGTTTCTTCCATCCCTGTTTTTTATGTTTCTCTACTTCTTCTAGGATCTGCAAGACAGGTTTGCTTACTCCTGAAACAATACATCTTACTGGAATGCCTAACATCAGCCATTAATCCCCTTTCAAGCAACCCACTCAATATGGGCAATTATTTTATATTTCAGATCATAATGCTCATTTCAAGAAACTTTCTATATTCTAGGTTTCTATTATTTGAGGCATATAAGCTTAATATGAAAAACATGTAAAGTAATGTTGAAAGACTGCTTAGAATATAGAAAAGAAATGTCATCCATATGAAATAATACATTAAAGAAAATGTGTAATATAAAGGTCCTGTAAGGTAAATGTTTCATTATTTTTATCCTGGAATTATATTAAGCTTATAAAATATTAGCCTAAATGCATATTGCTAAAACCCATCAATATTTTTCTTAAACACTATCACAAAGGATGTATGGAAATGAGAAATAAAATTCAGCAATTTAACTGAATATTGGAAGTTTTCTGCATAACTCAATGTCTCAAAGTTGCATATTTTAGAAAAGGCAAACTTTATTCCTTTAAAAAAGTACTTTTGACATTCATGTCAACAGGGCTTAAGTCAGCATGTCTTTTCTGATAGTGCAATTTTCTTGGCTTTATATTGTCAATTATAATTCCACTTTCCTGCTAAGTCAATACAATTAGATTACTACAGGGACTTCATTACAGCCATAGGGAGGACAGCAGCTGAGGTATACAATTTTCTCCCTATGATCCTGGCACCACTGAACAGTTATTGCAATCCCAGTCTATGAAAGGGCAATAAACGCCGCATCCTTAAACACTTCATGTCACTGTGTCATCTGACAAAGAATAGCGAAGGCATTTACATGTCTAATGCAATGTTATGACAAGTAGGTTGTTTTCCATTTGTGCATTTAAACATACTTCAGAGTAGATATTATCTCTGAGCATTAGATTCCTGATGTTAAATATGAGGGAGTGGGAATTTACAGAGCTTTGAAATGTCTCCAAATAAATCTGCAATGGAAAAAAACAATATTTTTTTCATGATTAAATTGTTGCCTACTCATAACATCGTCCATTTTACAATTAAGGGTTACATTGTATTCTGACATGGTCCCTTCAGGTAGTGTTAATTATCTATGCTCATTTTCAGAAGTCTACTTCAAATTGGATAACAAATACACACACACACACCATTAATTATACCAACTTTATCTCTTCTGGGTTTTATACTCTATTTTCTGCCATCTGTGTTGGTATAATATATTTCATGCACATTACTGAGCTTAAAAACCTGGCATGTTTTATTATATCCTTGATTTCCTAAAGCAACACTTAAAAAAAATTAACCCTTTTAGAAGAGCAAATAATAGTAGTCATGACACTTTTCTTGTACAAAGTCTCTTACAGAGAAAAAAAAGTCATTTTTTTCTATTCTGTTAATAAACTAAATTCTGCTGAGTGCTTAACTGCACTAAGATGAGCTTGCCATGAAAACCCTGCAGAAAGTTCAAGTCTCAGAAGCGCACAGGGTGGTTCTACCTTGTCCCATCGGGTCACTGTCAGTTAGAGCCTAATCAACGGCATGGGGGATAGGTCGATGGCATGGGGGGTAGGTCTTGGATTGCGAGCTGCCAGGTTGGTGGTTGAGAGACCACAGCTGCCCCAGGGGAGAAAGATGAGGCCTTCTGCTCCATGAAAAACAGACAACACCAGGCACCTGCAGACAATCACTACGAAAACGAATCATTTCAATTTGCAGTGAGCTTCTGAGGATGCGCTCTAGCTCACTGATATCACTCTGTCTATCGTCTGTGGTCATGTTGACAGGCTTGATCAAGTGAGTTTCAACAACAGTCTCCTCACAATTTTTAGAAACATGAGCTCATTTTTGCAGCCGCCATGCCATCTTCTGAGGGTTTCTCTTTTTCTCTAAGCCTCTAAAAAATGATGACATTCTCCAACAACCAGACCCTTCTACTCAACCTGCCAAACTGCATGATAAAAAGTCTATCAACACAATGCCTACTTCTAGGGAACATTTTGGCTGTAACCTCTTCCAAGGTAAACCTTTTTATTCTTCTTATAATGAATAGTGATATCAATATTCTTCATCCACACATAATTTAAAAGTGTCATTTATTATTTGCTCTTTCGTGTTCATTTTCTAAATGTCATGAGATTAAGAGACGGGGTGGGATTCAGCACTCTTGCACTGGTCCAGCAGAACCTATATTGAATTTTCATTGAGCTCAGTGAACTTCCTGTTAAAATGGCACATGGAATCCACAGAGTGGAAATCACAAATTTGCATTTCCTGCTCTTTTTTAACATTCATCTGTGTGATAACATATTCTAAGCTCTGTAGTAATGTTCGTTCGGCCCACAGATGTATAAAAATTTAGGTGGAATTCTGCTTATATGATTCTTTTATTAATTTCATGAAACTTGTTTATGCTTTTAATGAAATATTACATTTTAATTCCCTTATTTGTTAATCCAGTCAACAAAAATATAACACAGAGAAAAATTGCTTAATGACTAGAAGGTGACAGAGTATCATTTGTTCCAGCTTTGTATTATGCCCCAAATTCTCATGAGACACTATGAATAAATTATATAATTCTTGAAAGTATTCAAAGAGATAAATATATGGTGAGAACACTATCATTAAGTTCAGCAGAAGGACAAAAGAGGATTTCAAAGGTGAATGTAATATATTCATATAAGAGAATTCATCTGCTTCCAATATGCCAACTACAATGACTATTGTCTAAGAGACCTATCATACTTCTAAAACAATGAGTTCCTATTCCTATAGTGGAAAGATGATTCAAGATAAATAACACAACTGATGATGCTTGAATAAAGTGAAGAGTATTGCAAAAGGAGCCCACCGATCAGGAAGCAATATGGAAATAACTTAAATAACATTTTTGTTTTGTCACGTGTTGTTCAATATTTTAAAACTTTCTTAGTCTGATCTAGTTTTGTTTACATTTTATTGCACTTATTTCAGTATTTAGTATATGAAATAATAAATTACCTTTTGATATACATGCATGTATATTTATACTTAAAATCATTATTAGAGCGGGTGAACAGTAGTACATTCATTTGAATTGCACCACTGACATGAGAAAAATGAAAAATCCATGGCTTGGGGAATGAGCATCTTAGTCTTCAATGCTCTATCTATTCTATTTAACACTTTTTAAAAGTTCTTGTGCAGCACATTAGCTGAATAGAATACAAATGATCAACCAAGTATCATATTGGGCAAATCGACTGACTAGATATATGTCAAGTGTAAAAAAGGAAAGGAAACTTCAATGTACCTGATTGTCGATTGCTGCACATGCAAATGAAAGCTGAACAATAAATAAGGAAGATCAAATACAAATTCACACATTAGAATTATATTATTTCTTAAAATGTTTGAAAGTACAAATCTGTCTTGAAGAAACCACAGTCAATGGAAGCAGAAATGGGTACATTTTGTCTTACTGTAGTTTGCACGTTAACAGCAAAAACCAGTGTGTTGAAAGGACATCATACTGTGTAATATCAAGAATCAATAAAAAAGAGGAACATCTTCCAGGAGATATTTTGATTGGCACAAATACAGTTATAGCAAAGATGGTGCAAGACCCAGTAATGTTTCCTTCTCTTGTACACAGGATGGATTTGAAATGAGCCCCATGGAAGGCACCTAACATGAGCTACATGGAGAATATGACACACTTGTTCCAGTTATTAATAGTCATATAGTCAGCAGAAATCTGAATCAAATTGAGAGCATGTAATAATAATATATATATATTCTATATAGTGTATGAATATTAAAATGGATTAACCCACTGTGAGAACTAGGACTTCATGGTATATTTTACAAAAAGAATAGTAGAATAGAATCTGGCAGACTGACTTAGATCTCACAAAGCTCCAACAATGAGTAGCTAGTTGGTCTTGAATAAATTCTCAGTGCTTTGGCAATCTCATATTTCTTCCTAAAAATAATACTATTAAAATGCTTAAACTTCTCACTCTCATCCAATCTTGCATTCTGTATCTCTTTATTATTATCTCTTTGTAATGCTTTTAGGAGAAAAAATGAGACATACATTTTTATAATTGTTGAGGAGAGAAGCTGGTGGACTCTCAGGAAAAGAAAATGAAAGTGTTCATATTACTTTAATCATTTCCCAAATATAACTGCTATGTGAAGATAGCAGTTTTTAAACATTGTATCATTTTTGTGGATGATGTAATTTGAAAGTTCTAAATAGAAGAAAAATAATACTCCTAATAATACATGAAATGTTCGTGTTCAAGACCCCACATCAGAAACTAACAGTGTTAGGTACTCCAGCATATCAGTCTATAGTTTTAAATGATGAGAAGAATAAAACATGCCATCTTCACACAGATGGACTTTGAAGCCTCCAGACAACATGTGGTCTTTATGCCATTTAGTAACTGTCATAATGATGGGTGAACATGTACTTTTCAATATTTGTTAGCCTTTCAGCTTAATGGATGGAAACCCCAAAAGACTAGCCATTTTTGGCTGGCTTCCAAAAAATACTATACAAACCTTTTTTTGGACTATGAATTGCAGACAGAAAAGAGAGGCTTTACATTCATTTCATTCTGCCCACCACAGAAGAGTGTGTCACATTATAAGATAAGACAGAGTAATGCATGCATGACTCTTCAGCTAACCTTATTGATGAAGCAACCCTAGTAGCATAGTGAGATATGAAGGTGTCTACTAGCCTCAAGGTCAGACGTTTAAACCCACTAAATGCTCTTTCAGTGAAATATAAAGCTCCCTGCCTTTATAAAGTTTTAGAACCTCAGAAATATTAGTGAGTTATTCTACTCTGTCCGACGGGATTTTTATGAGTTGGAATTCATTTGGGGGCAATGTTTTTGCTTTGCTTTTGCTTTTATTTGTGAAACATTAATTGTTGAGTGAAAATATTTTTTATTTTAACTAGGATTAATAAACATTCTGATATATTGTAAACACATTTTAATTTCAATATTTTAAATTTACATCAGGATGTAATCATTTCCTGAATGGTTTCAGGTCAGGAAATTTGGTGAAAAAATACATATTTAATTTTTGGCTTTTCAAAAAACAAAAGCAAAACCAAAAATAAAAGATGTATTTTCTTGTTTTAAAGTAACTACAACTTCAAAAATATTTAATAATTAGTTGGAATAGACTTTGGTTTTTTGTAGCTATAAATAAACAGCCTAAAAGTAAACCTTTTGGAAAACTTGAATCCTCAATCATAGATAATACAAATTCAAAACAATTGCTGTCTTTGAATGCCTGAAATAGTTTAGCGTTTTATATTATAGCAGCATTTCAAAAGTTAAACTATAAGCAGCTGTTTATAAATGTTTTAGCTAAACTGTTTCAGTTTTTTAAGAATATGTTAAAATATTTTAAACGGACAAAGTTACAATACTGTTGTTAGGCACTCACAGTTGATTTGGACCATCACAAGTCTAAGTACAACAGATCAAAACAGTACGTGGTCCTCCAAGTCATCTATTCATTTGCATCCATTGCTGCAGGCACTGTGTGAACATATCTCTCAGAATCTCTGCTGTGAGGTAGGCACTGTGCTAAGTTCACGTGGTTGGCACTCAAACCCTTCAGCAGCTCTGTGAGAGAAAGAGTGCTTTCTGCTCCAATCAACAGTTACAGAGTCAGAAATCTACAAGGGGTTCTTTATGAGTCACCATTGAGTTGATGGCAGTTAGGTTTGGTATTGGCTTGGGCAACTTAAGCAAATGGATTCTGGTCTTTCCTTGAAACATATCTGAACATGTGAGTCAATGTCATATCAACCTTGCTTCTAAAGACGATTCTAGGGGTACTTCTTTCAAGGCAGATTTGTTTGTTCTTTTGGCAATTCATGACATTTTCAATAAAATAAAATGCTGAAAGTTCTTCCCAACCACCATAATTCAACTGCATTGATTCTTCTTTGGTCTTCTGCATACATAGTCTAACTTTCACATGCACATAGTTGATGGAAAATAATATGGCTTTGGTCAGGCACACCTTAGTCCTCAAAATGATGTCCTTCCTCATCAACATTTTAAAGAGATCCTGTGCAACAAATTTAATCAGTACATCTTATGGTTTATTCACCTCTATTTTCATGAGAATTGATGGTGGATCGAAACAAGGTTGAAATCCTGGACCACTTTGATTGTCTCTCTGTTTATCACTGATACCTCTTATTATAGAATTAAAGACTTTTGTATTCTTATCATTGATTTTTAATCCATATTGATGTCCACCATCCTTGATTTTCATCAGCAAGCATATCATGTCCCCCTCACTATGTCAAGTCCTCACTTTCAATAAGGAAGGTTGTATCATCTGCACATCATAGATTTATAAGCTTTCCTCTGAACTTGATGTCACACATTCTACCTAATGTGTTTGCTAATCCAGTTTCCTAATCCAGTTTCTTTGATTATATGCCCAACATACAGGCTGAATAAATACATTGAGAAGATGTGACCCTCATGTACATATTTCCTAATTTAAATCAGGCGGTACCCTTTTGTTGTTTTGAATAATTGCTTCTCGGTTCTTATACAGGTTCTGCATGAATACATTGAAATGTTCTGAAATTACCATTTTTCCTAGATTAGCTATATTTTGTTATTATCTACACATTCAATAGCTTTCCTTAGTCAATATTATTTTCAGATTTCAGCCAGAACCCATCTGATGTCAGCAAAGATTTTGTTGTTCCACATCGTGTTCTGAATCAGTCTTGAATTTATGACAGCTCTCTGTCCATGTACTACTAGGTACAATGTTGAATTATTTTCCCAAAATTTTACTTGCATGAGATGGAAAGATATTTCTGAATAATTTCAGAGTTTGTTGGGTCACCTTGCTTTGGATTGAATACAAATAAGAATTTCTTCCAAAGCTTAATTTGTATGGACCACAGACTATTTTATTTCTCTAATCAAAGAATCAGTCAACATATTCTGAGATGATTTTGGTTCAGGGCACTTTTCTAGGATCTCTAGGGAGAATATTAAAAAATATAATGATTACAAAGTTTAGAGCTGAAAAAATGTGTTAAGCCATCGCAGCAAGAAAAGTCAATGCAAAAATGATTAATCAATAAAATAATACAAACTAATGTTTCATCTAGGACAATGGGTTGAAATATATGATTTAAATTTCTTTTTTATTTTTCTTTCTCTACATAAGTTGACTCAATCTTGACCACAACAATGCATAATAACAAAATTCTTTAAAGGATCAAATTTTATTCCCTAATTAGTTGCCTAACAAAGTAAGTACATATAATTAAAATTACTTATTCCACACATTCTTTGAGCATTTTAATATTTGCCATTATTCTTTCTTTGAACTCATATTTTGAACAATCTTTCAAAATATTTGTCTGAATAATTGTGGTAGTTGTAGGATTCTATGTCCACTTGATAGACTGAAGGGGTAGAGTTTTGCTTGCCAATCATTGCACAGCCTGATGATGCCTTTTTATGGGCCCGGATTTCTTTCTCATAAGACTTCTGGGAACTTCCTCTCTTTCTGCCTGTAGACAGACAACACATCCTCTCTCTGCTTCACATTTCTGTTGTAAGCCAAATGGCGCCTCCCTGATGGCAGCCCGAGTCCTGCAGATGCACCCACTGCCTTTGAATCCGCAAGCACTTGCACCCAGCAACCTGTAATCGTCCTGAATTTTGCATCACTGCATGTGACTGCATGAATCTGACGAGTGATTTATGGACTAGCATTGTACTACTGTGCTTATATTGCACTTACAGACATTGATCTGGACTGGGTTGGGACATTTTCTTGACATACAATACTCTTTGATGTAAAGCTCTCTCTTACTCCTATGGAAGTATCTCTGGATTTGTTTATCCAGTCAACCAGGACTAATTCAATAATTGACATTTTAGAGTACATTTTTCATTTTTGGAAACAGACCACAATATATAAATATGAAAGAAGGATATTTCAATATTTAGGAAGTTCATTTCTAAAAATGTATATAATGTCCTGCACATTGTAAGGTGCATAGTTTGATATTCATCAAGTTCATTATTCTAATGCTTAATGTTATGATGTTTATTTTATCTGATATCAAGTGTGGTTTTTTTATTTAATACATTTACTCTTTTGAATTTTATATGCAATATCTGTACACACTCATGAATAAGCCAAGTTTTATAGGACATTTTTTGGCAGTTTTTGTGGTAGAATTAGTGGCCTCAGGTGGTATTCACATCGGATTACACTCAAGTATATACAGTAATTTTATTTTACTAATAATATGACTATGGGCTGGTGAACAACAGCAGCCCACGAATTGTTCAGCAGTACAGAATAAACAGATGAGAGGTATTGGTGATAGGGCAACACTTTTTATAGTCCTCATTCTGACTATTGAATTAAAGCACGCTACAATGAAGCCAGAAGGGCATTAGAATAGTAAGCACGTGGTATTCTCCAGCCAGGAGTCATCGTTCATTTGTTGCTCTTAGGTGCCATCCAGTCAGCTCTGACCCACATCAATTCTTTGCACAACAGAAGAAAGCACTGCCTAACCTATGCCAGGCTCACAATTGTTCCTACACTTGAGACCCTTGTCCCTAAGCTTCAGTTCACGCAATGGGAATCTTTAATGATCTACAGATTTCTTATTTCTTTTTTTTTTTTTGGGGGGGGGGGGGGGTGGGCATCACTGCTCTCTGGCGGTGGGAGTAGGAGGCCCAGCCCCACTGCTGGAACTGAACCTCTGTCCCAGTGGGCCGCAGTCCCGCGCACAACCACTACGCCACCGGGGCTCAGCCCGATTTCTTATTTCTTATATCTGTCTTCTCAGTGTGCCTTCTTTTTGCATTCCAAATGAGAAAGTCAATTGTGGCCATTATTTTGTATCTCTTAAATTTTAAAAATTGAATACATTTAAATTATGTCTCTCATGAAACAACAAGAGTTGAACTTAGGGTTCAAATTCACAAATTCCTGGGTTCATTCCAAATCAAACATGTTTGAATATAGACAACAGATCTCTGCTCTCAAGGGATGGCTGCACACAAGTTCTCTGAGTAGCACACTTTTCTCAGTGTTATAAAAGAGTCTACAAACAAATAAAAAGTCATACAAAACCATGGTTTCTGAGAGGGTCTGTTTGACTAGTTAAGTTTAATGACTACTCTTTTCTTGATGATTTTTAAAGCATCATCTTGAAAAATGTTTTCCCCTAAAGACATAGAGTGATCACAGAGAGGCTTATGAGAAAGACATTTTCAAAAAGTGAAAACTTCAATGATGAGTGGAGAAAGGTCAGGAAAGTTGGACTAATGAATTTTGTATCAATCAAGACAACACATTGGCTCTTTCTTTGAGCTGACAGGGGCTAACCCAAGGCAATTTCAGTAAAAAACAAAGCCTATCCAGCCTACAGCTCTGATCTTCCCTTTCCAGATAAGATCAAAACTAAAAGAACATTTAAAAGAGTAATTATTTGTGCTACACAATGATGCAAGAATGATACTATTCTAATGGTCTAAATCAAAATATTCCTTTGCAATGACAACTGTTGGTTTCAGTAGTTCTTCCTTTACACTTCGTGCCTTTTAAACAACTCTCCTTACCAATGTAACAAACTGAAAATGGTGAAGACCTCTTTTTATTGCAGGTAGTACTATCATTTGATTGTTTAAACCACTCTCCTTACCAACGTAACAAACTGAAAATGGTGAAGACCTCTTTTTATTGCAGGTAGTACTATCATTTGATTATTCTAACTTTAGTTTCTTGACTTTTCTATACCATTCTCTCTTGGTCCTCATTAGGCTGCAGTCTCATTTTCTAATATTTTTTATTAGAGTTCCTGCATTCATCCAGACGCAAACCCTTCAATGCCCTGAATCTCAATCCTTGTTCATTTTCATTGTGTTTCTCCATCATTTCTGTAACTATCCAGATATTTACCTGAACTTGGTAATTTACCTGCCTGAATGACATGCCTACTTAATGCACTGCCTGGAATGAACATACATGTAGCTGATTCCACACAACCTAAAGGATTCTAATTGCATACGCCAATAGCCAACCATCAATGATCTAAATCTAGCGTACTGGGAAAGAGTAAAAGTTAGTGTGAGCATACTATCCTTTTCCCTTCCATGCAATGCTCCAAAGGAAGGTGTCAGTTTGAGCCATTAGCAAGCGATGCCTACAGCACCTTGAGGATGGACCTACCTGCCAATAAGGGGCACTAGGATGAAACAATCCAGCACAAGCTACATTCTGGAAGGAACATATGCTAACTGAGCAAGAAATGCATTTCACTAAAAACAAAAATAGGTAGGTAGGTGTTTTAATTAAACTGGATGTGTATTGTTTTAGGAAGATAGGACGTTTACAAAGAACCCAATTAATTCAATAACCTCCTTTAATTATAGTGAGATTAAAGGAAAGTACACAAAGTTAGAAAGTAATATTATCAATTAGCTGACTTAGAAAAGAAAACATTTAGAGGTAAACCTACAGATTATAATTCTTGATCCCTTTAGCCTCCTTTCTACATTTCAAAGTAATTAGAATTATGAATTAGCTATGACATTCCCATGTATTTTATTATGTTTTAGTATACATGTATATATATTTGTAGCTACAGTCAGGTATACCTAAGTCAGTTCTTTTTTTACTTATAGTGACATGCCAAAGAGTATAAGAGTAAAAGGTTTTCTCGGCAATACTCTCACAGAAGCAGATTGCTAAGTCTCTCTGAGCCACTGCGTGAGTGCAACTTACTAGTATGTAATCTACAAGCTTTACCATTGTTCCACTGGATCTCCAATATAAGACTGTATACTTTATATAAAACAGGTATCACAAATGCCGTCTTAAATGATAGCAGCTGAGAGGAAAGAAAGGTCTCAACCTTCATGTGGAAACTAGCTTCAAGGAAGGATTGGAAAGTCATTACACTCTTGAAAATAACAATAGTTTTAACCTGAAACATTACAAGAATTGCTTAGACTTTGCAAGGTGTAAACTAAACTGAATTACACAGCATCTTAACATGATTACACTAATCTGCAAAAATTTATATTAAATGTAGAATTCAGTTGTCTTCTGTGTGTTGTTATGAACATAACTAGTTACGTTATCTGAAGCTTACTCTCTGAACAAAAAATTGTTATCTTTCTATATTATAAGATTGCTTTAATAGTTAATGAGGAAAATGTATATCATTATCCTAGCACAGGAGCTGAAATACAAAATGAATGCTATTTTATCCACTTCCTGCTAAATACAGCCTCTTGTAGTAAGAAACTTGTTCTCACAGTGCTTAAGTACTTGATGACTAACTAAAAAGGTGGCAGACTGAACCTCCTAGCCATTCCCTGGGAAATAGACTGGCAAGTTACTTATGAAAATATTACAGCCTTGCATTATGAAGCTGTTGTACATTATACTAGGGAGTTATGAATTAGGATACATGTCATGGCATTGAGTACACTAAAGTTGTCTATTATTGCCTTCTGTAAGGATTACAGCATGTCCCTCATAAAGATGCACATTTCTTAAAATTCCAAATGACTATTGGTGTCTCTCTTGTTATATGGTGCTACTTTTGAGTCCAACTTATAGAGAATCTACTCTGCAAAAAAAAGTAACTGTGCCACTCTCGCCATTGTTATTAGAGTCCACTGTTGCAGTGACTGTGTCAATCCTTCTCCTTAAGGGTATTCCCCTTGTCCGCGCCCCTCTGCTTTTCAGCCGAAGGGATTCATTTTCTCACATTGACCAGACTTCGCTTTCATTCAGAAGATCTTCAGTGGCTCATCCCTCATCACCTATTCCTCTCCCCCAGTATGCCCCTTCCATTAAGCCCCACTGAGCACATTCACCAAGGTATGGATCATTAAGTGCACTCTATAACTTATGGATTCAGATAAGAATAAAAACTTCTAGGTCTACAAGACATGGAGGTTGCACCAAATATCCACTTTCCTGTCATTTCTCTCAAGAAGTTTTTTTTGTGATTCCATATTAGTTGGATGTGGTACCATTACTTCAGGAAAGAGCAGACAGATAAGGCCTGGTTGTCACAGGATACTAGGAATCATATTTAAGACACATGAAAGGAAAATCAGGGAAAGTGAGCAGCATAAGATAGGAAAACATTCAGGGGAGCTTTAGTGGCATGGGGTTGATTTTATGACAGGAAATGCAGGTCACTGTCTTGCAGAATAGCTAAGATGACTTGCACTGAGTACAAATTGTAGGATTTGGAGAAAGAAGGAGTTTTATAAAAGTTCCTTGAAAATAATGGAAATAAAAACTCATCAGCCAGAATGAGAAATTGTCAGAAATAAGTCAAAGCATATTGTTGATGTAGGAATACTGATGCACACTGATAAATGAGATAATGCGAATGTCGGTCTGGAGTAGATTAAGGTTAGAGAATAAAAGCAATTCAAAATGCGTGAGAATTTCTGTATACTCTACATAATTATGTTGACTTTTATTACAGAATAATTTTAACTTTATTAGAAAAATTATTGATGAAAGTTAAGCACACAAAGACATCATTCAAATTGTTTCACATTAAAAGATTTTTAACAATGAGATTGTCATTTCTTGTTTTAAATTAAAAATGAGTCTTCATTTAAGTTTATTTTATAAGATAGAAACAGTTGACTCTGGCGATAGCTGATAAATTATTCTTACAACTTATCTGAGCTTGAATTTTGCTAACTATAAGACATACTTTTTCTCTATGAGAGTAATTTTCATTTAAAAAAAAACTCTGCCACTGAATTTAAATAAAATGAGACTACTGCTTTCTCCTGAGAACTGTCTACCATAGAAGATCACTTTTCTTATTTACATCATAGTCCCAGTCTTTCTTTGTCCTGATTTTTCTGAAAGCCATGGAATTATTGATTACATTGTATTTATTCTAAATTACATGATGAGCTAATTTAGTTTTACATTAATTATTTATCTTGTTGTCAAACTAAGATATCTTATAATATTTAAAACTATAATCCATCAATAATCATTCAAATTCCTCAACAATTCTGCCAGACAGAAGGTCAGAAATTATATAGTTTCTGCTTATTTAAAATAGGAAGCTTTCCTTTGTTCTGATTTTCTTTTTTGCATAAGGTGAAACATACGCCCAAAATGTTAATGTGACATAAGAATGACATTTCTGTATTAAGAAATGAACATATTAATTGAAGTAAAGGAGAATGACAAATAGCTCTCATTCTATCACAACTTCAATCGATTGACAGTGGCTGCCCAGAGTGAGAGGGAATGCGATGCCTAATGTAGTCTCAGCAGGAAACCATGCCAAGATCAATTATTGATGTCAGCCATGGGTACACAGGCAATAGAGTGACAATTCATGAGCCATGATTTTTTTCTTACCTGTGCACTAGAGCTTTGAAGATGTTGTCATTTTAATTATTGAAAAATAGGCCTATTTTTAACAAGAAGAATGTTTTATTGAGTACAGTAATGCAGAGTATACACTGAAGTTTAGGAGTCTCTTTACTACATGTTGTGATGACAAAGCATTAGAAACCTCAAAGAACCTTCATTCCTCCCGGTTACTGTTGTCACATTAATGGACTATTACAGTACTTAATAATGTATACATTGGTAAGCCATTCTAAATACAGATTCTTTAACACTTTCAGAGAAAGAAAAAATGTATTAGAAAATGAATTCTTTATTTTTTTAATAATATGCTGCTGTGATACTTAATTTGAAGCATGAAATTTCCATTTTATAAGAAAAACTAAAAAATCAGAGCAGTCGTTGGGGAGAATTTGTCAATATTTTGTGATTGCACAGATGTCAACTGCCTTCATCTTTGAGAATATGGAGAGCTATACTTTATGTCTAAATAAATTAGTTAAAACACTGATTATGGACCTCAAATTATAAATATTTGCAAGTAGAATATTATTTATTGGAGAATGGGAGTTAAGGTGGCACCCACGTTGAATCACCCATCCAGTTCTCCCAATGTTAGATGAAAGAAATGAAGAGACAGAAGGCAAGCATTGGGGAACGGGTGCGAGAAATAGAACCCTAGTCAATAAAGGTGTGTGGCTTAGACCTCCCTCGTGATTTGCACTCACAGAGCGATTTGAAAGTTGATGAAGGTGCTCCTAGCTCACTGTATCTGATCCCGGGTTCCCCTGATCCCTCACTAGGACCTGGGGGATCGCAAGCTTTGACGACCCCCTCCTACACCTGCAATCCAGGACCGGCTAAAATGCAGGTGCGTCCTGAAAGTGCTGTTCAAGTACAACAAGCCATGAGAGCTCACTCAGGTGATCCAACTATGTTCCTCTTTCCATTGGCACATTTGTGGGCTTTGCATCTCCCTTTCTAAGCCTACGTCAAAGAGACTGCAGGAGGCACCCCCTTACACCTTCTCCAGAGCTCCTCATGGGTTACCTACTGGCATAGGTACCAATGGCTAGTTAAACACTACCTTGCTGCACAATACCATCCACCCTGCCAGAGAGAACCATCCTCATCACCCTCCAAACAGATAGTGCCAGGTGTCTGAGGGGAGAATCACCTTCAGTGAGACAGAGATGCAGCTCAAACGTGCAGTGTGGCTGGCCCCAGGTGGTCCTTAAGAATCATTCTGATTAGCCCCTGGGGAAAATGACAGGACTTCAGGACCCGTGGGAAAATCATGCTGAACTTCACCAAAACGCCATACAGGCAACAATCCATACCTGCAGCCACTACAAAAACAAGCAACAGAAACAAAACACAGTGTCTGAGCATAACCTGCCCTTAGTGAAATACATAAAAGAAGCACATTTTGAACAGCCACAGAAGAGGATTCAGTATGTTTTTTGACTTATACAGAATATAAGGGAATCAATAAAGAAAAAAATGCAAAAATAGAAAGGACAGAGTCTGCTTACTGAAGGGAAATATAGGGATCAAAGGAAAATTCAGCAGGAGCAAAGCAGGTGGTAAAAGACCTTAACCCACGTTAGAAGAGGTGAAAAATGGTATAAGCCACCTTGAATATACCCAAGGACAAGTCAACAAATGTGAGAGGCAATCAAACAAGAAGCTTAACAATGAGTGATGCTGTGAAGAAAAATAATATAAAATAATTGGATTACCAGGGCAAGATGCAATGGGGAAAAAAAAAATCAACAGCCAAGATTCCTGGAGGTAAAGTTCCCAATTTGATGAAAGTGAATCAGAAAATCATGCAGGAAGCAGAGACACCACTAACTAAGTAGCCTAAATCCCAAGAATACAGCAAGGCATATAGTACTCAAATTATTCAACTTGGAATAAAAGGAGAAAATCATAAGAGCAGCTAGAAGAAAAAGCTCAGTCAACTATCAGGTTAAATTATATGATAAGTCAGATAAGTTAACAGATGAGAATTTCTCCAGACTTACCAGCAGAAACCATGAAGAAGAGGAGAAAATGAAACGGCATCTTCCAAAAGTTAAAGGAGTATAACGATAATGCCCAAAACCTCTACTGCACAAAAGTATCCATCAAAATAAGACAGAGAGATAAGGGTTTTCCCAGATCAGGAAAAATTGAGAGAATACCAAAAAAAATACACACACACAAAAAAACGCTAGTACTACAAAAATTAATTTCCAATTCCCTTGGTCAGATGATCAGCATCCACAGAACACAAATATGAGACCACCCCAGAAAACAGCACTGGAAGAAATGCCAAAGGCTTCTTTGAACAATGGTCAAAAAAAAGCAAGAATGAATTTCTGCGCACACACATAACACACTACTAAGGAGGAAGGGAAGAAAATGTGTATCACAAAAGGTAAAATATGGCATCAAAGATTCCACATATGGATGTGATAACTCTGAATGTCAATGGTCTGAAATCTTCCATCAAAAAACAAAGGCTAGCAAACTAGTTTTGTAAACAAACCCAACAATCTGTTGTCTGCAAGAGACACAATTCAAGCTTACAGACCAAAACAGGTTGTGGACCAAGAATTGGCGGTAGGTATACCAAGCCATTTACAATCTAAAAAAAGTTGGAGTCTCAACTCTAATCTCTTAAAATACTGTTTTTAAGGTGCAGGGCATAACGAGAGAGAAGAATGGGTTTCATATAATGTCTAAGAGATAAATAAACCAAGAGTCTGTGAGCATAATAAACATATGAACACTACGAGAAACCCTTTAAATAGGTCAGTCAAATCATTCAAACAATTACAAAAGAAATCACAGTAGGAGATTTCAGCACACTGCCCTCTCAGAAGGATAGATCAGCAGAAAAGCTCAACAAGGAGGTAGCAAAATTAAACTCTTTAATTAGATAGCTCATCCTGAGAGACCTGGTAATTATTCAGAGCTCTCCATGCAGCTGAAGAAAACAAGTCATTCTTTTCAAGTTCATATTAACACATATTTGAAAATTGACCATATGTAGGGACACAAGTTAAGTTTGAGTAAATTCAAACATATAAAAATAATTTAGGCTTCCTTTTCTATTATGCCATGGATCTGGAAATCATCACAAGAAAGATAAAAAAAAGACAAGGGCAAATTCTTGGAGGATGAACAACCTGTACTTGAAAAGGAGTGGGTATTGGCCCAAATTAGAGCTGAAATCAGGAACTTTCTAGAAGCCAATGAGAATATAGTATATCAAAATCTATGGGATACAGCAAAAGCAACTACCAAAGTATTCTTTATAGCAATAAATGCTCATAGGAAGAAGGCAGAGCTATTTATGGTGGACACCCTCTCACAAAACCTTCAGCAACTGGAACAGAGTCAACAGAATAATCCTTTAATAACAAAAGAAAAATATATAAAAATCAGGACTTAGAAAAATAATTGGTAAAAGAAGACAAAACAATAAAACCTATGGAGTAAATCAATGTAATAAAAGGTTGGATCTTTGAAAGGATTAACAAAATTTAGAAACTCTTGGCAAATCTAAGACAAGATAGAATGAAGCAGATGTCAACTGCCAGGCTGAGGGATGAAACAGGGAAAACTAGGAAGGAACCAAATGAAAGTCCACATAGAAGAAGCACACCAACCTGTATGATCATGAGGGCTCAAAGGGAGCAGACATCAAACATCAAAGAACAAGGATTAAATCAATAAGAATGAGGGGGAGAGCAGGGTGGGGACCCAAAGCCCACTTGTGGACAATTGGACAACCCCTGACAGGGAAGTCATGGGGAGGAGATGGGTCAGTCAAGGGACAGTGGGGTAGCAATGAAGCATAAAACTTTCCTCTATTTCCTGAAGGTTTCCTCCCCCCAAATACCACAATCCCAACTCTGCCCTGCAGTTCCAGCTGGACTGGAGGAGGTGCACTGGTGGAGTTGGGAGTTGGAAATGCAGGGAACTCAGGGTGGATAAACCCTCGGGGTCATTGGTGGGAGTGGAGTTGCCGGATGGGTAGATGGAGGGTGGGGTGGAGAGAGGAAGCCAGTTATGGGGATCTGCAGACTGTCTCCTATCTGGAAGACACACGTAGGGAGGAGTGGGCAGGGGGAGATGTCGGGCAGTGTAAGATATGACAAAACAATAATGACTGCAGAGTAATGAGGACTGGGGGGGGAGGGGGATAAGGTTGGAGGGGGAAGGATGGGGGGCTCATATCAAGGGCCCAAGTGGAAAGGCAGATGTTGGGAGAATGTTGATGAAGGCAGGCAAGTGGGGGTGCTTGGCACAGTATATGTAACTGTATTGAACTATGTATAATGAAAAGTGATGTATGAGCCCCCAATAAAATGATTAAATAAAAATAATAATAAAAACAAACAAACAAAAAAGATTAATTACACAGTACTATCCTCAAAGGAATACCACTTGGAAGGTATGGACAAATATCTAGAAAGAAAAATCCTCCTCAGTTTATCTCACAGAGAGTTCAAGAACTTCAACAGATATATCAAAAAATGAAATATATAAGGTTATCAAGGAACTATCAAGGAACTAAAGAAACACCAGCATTTTTGCTTGTTTGCTTTTCTTTTTCATTAGTCCTATGTCTATCTATATAAGATAAGCAAGGCTAACAATTTTGAGGGAAAATGGATAGAACCAGCAGTTACTGGAGAACATGGGCGGGAGAGGGCAGGGAGATGGAGCAGGGAGCCAACAAACTCTGGGATAAGGGAACAACAGGGAACCTAAAATTGATGGAGAAGAGAGTGTAGAGTACCCGGTGGGGTCTGACTAAATGCAATATATCCAAAAGGAATTGCAAGAGATAAATGGAAGGGGACATGATAGTTGAATAGGAGAAGGTGAAAGGATACAGAGGAAAGAAGTAGAAGGTCAAAGTTTTTGTACAGGTATATATATGTGTATATATATATGAATCTATATATGTAGACATATTAATTTATAATGAAAGGGTAACATATATTTACATGTTAAGTATTATGCTAGCAGAGAAACTTTTGAAATCTAGTCAAGATTCCTTTAGCAAAAGAATACTTATTCTAATAAACTGGCACTCGGATACTCACCTTCCTGATACGATCACTATAGACAAAATGGGTGTATAAGCAAAGGTGGTGAAGAAAGTGGATGGTGCCAAGATATCAAAAGATGTACCATCTGATGTCTTAAAGGCTTAAATTTAAACAAGAAGCTATATACCAGGGAAGCAAGTAAGTCCACATGCAAGAAGCATGCCAGTCTGTGTGAACATGTAGTTTCATTGCGTTCAGGTTTCAGTATCCAAATATCTAAGACAATTATATGAATGTGAAGATGGGGGTGGGAGTAGAGACCCAAAGCCCATCTGAAGACAATTGGACACAAACCTCCAAAGGATTACAAGGAAGAGATTATTCAACCAGGGTGTAGTTGACACGAACTAAACACACACTTCTCTAGTTCCTGAATGCTTCCTCTTCACCACTACCATGACTCTGTTCTACCTTAAAAATCTGCCTAGACTGAAGGACACATGTTGATACATATAAGAACTATCAACACATGAATAGATAAAATTCCCAGGATATATGAAACTAACACTGCGATTAGGAGTAGCAATTTCATGAGGATAAGGGATAGTGGTGATGGGGTGTGGGGAAAGGGAAATAAAGGGGGAACCTATCTCAAGATTGGACAAAAAAAAGCCCTACCCCTCCCCAGAGAAATAAATAACAGAAAGGAGAGTGAAGGGAAATAATGGATGGTATAACACCAGAAATAATAATAATATAATATAATTTATCAAGGTTTCACGAGGATGGGAGTCTGTGGGTGGGAGGGGGAGGGGTAGTAGCTGATACCAAGGACTCAAGAAGGCAGAAATTCTTTGGGGTACTGTTGATGTCCACATATGTACAAATGTGCTTAGTACCATGAATGATGGATTATTATGAGATTGATAAGAGCTCCCCCCAAAAATGATTTTTTTTAAACAAAAGACTCTGGGAGAATTGTACTAAGCATTCAGGAAAAGGCTGACTGCAATTCTGCATGAGCTCTTCCAGAACATAGAAAAGTATGGTAAACTCCCAAACACACTCTATGAAGCCAGTATAGCACTGACACCCAAACCCAGCAAAAATTGGACAACATGAGAGAAAAACAGGCTAATATCATTAATCAACATAGATGTAAAAATCCTTAACAAAATATTGGCCAATAGAATACAGAAGTATACAAACAGAATAATTTTTCATCACCAAATGTAATTCAGACCATGGATGCAAGGATGGTTCAGTATTTGAAAATACATTATTTCCCACCACCTTTTCTTGACAAGAAAAGGGAAAAGAACTACCTACTAATATCAAGAGACACAGAAAAAGCTTTTGACAGCATTCAATACCCATTCTTAATTAAGACAGGGAAAAAATAGGACTAGAAGGAAAATACTTAAAAATAATTAAAGCTATATAAGACAATTCAAAATCCAGTGTTAAAATCAATGGGTCACAGATAAAAGCAATCCCATGGAACATAGGATTCACATAAGGAGGCTCTTTGTTCCCACTTTTATTCAACAACTTCCTGGAGTCACTGACTAATAATATAAGGCAATGGAAGGATATCAAAGGTTAAAATTGGTGGAAAGAAGAAATGAATTATCAATATTTTCAGATGATATGATTTTATACACCAAGAACCCAAAACACCCACAATAGCCATACTAGATACAACAGAGGAATATGGTGGAATGACATGCTTCAAGATCAACAAGCATAAGTTAATAGGGTTGCTATACACAACCTACGGGATTGTAGGCAAAAAGACCTAAAGGTATAGATCTTCCTTCACTACAGCCAAGTGTAAATTGAAATAACATGGGGTATACGTAACAAAAAAAAAAGATCTGAAGGAGGAAAACCACAAAACAATATTATAAGAGACCAAAGGGGACCTACAAAAATGGAAAAATATCTCATGCTCACTAATGGATTGGTAGATTTGATATTGTAAAGATGTCAACCTATATAAAGCACTAGTAGGTCCAATACAATACTGGTACAAATACCAGCATCACTCTTTAAAATAATGGAAAAAACTAAGTACCAACTTTTCATAGAAAGGGAAGAAACCCAAAATTGACAAAGAACTCCTCAAAAAGAAGAATAAAGTTGATAGGCTTAAATTACCTGACATTAACACGTATTTTGCAGCTACAGTTGACAAAACAGTCTAGTACTTATATAATAATAGAAACTTAGACCATTGGATAAGATCTAGGAATAAAATCAGTCGCAAACAGACAACTGATGTTTGATAAAATCAGAAGCAGATGCCCTTTCCAACAAATGGTACTGGAAAAACCTGGATATTAACCTGCAGAAGAAGGAGCAAAGACCCTTACCTCACTTCAAAAACAATGAAAGATTTGAGGTAAACCCCAAAGTATCAGGATCATCAAAGAAAAAAAATGAGATAAAGCTAAGAACCTAAAAGCAGGGCGTACACAAGCCATTATCAATAATGATGGATACACACTCAGAGGAAGACAAAATAGATGTGGGGGATATACTAAAGATAAAATACCTGTGTGCTTTGAAAGATTTCATAGAGAAAGAAATGAGAGAGCCCACAGACTGGGAAAAGATATTTAGTACTTATCAAACAAGGTTTTATTACTAAAATCTACAGAACCCTAATGAATTATCTACCGAGGAGATCAGCAAAAGACTTGAAGAGAAGATTCACAAATGAGGAAACCCAAATGACTAATAAACATATGATAAAATTCTTGCGGTTATTAGTTACCAGGAAATGCAAATCAAAACAACTATGATATACCACCTAACACACAAAAGGATAGCCCAATTCAAAACAAACAAACAAAGCAACAAATGTTGGAGGGGTTGTGGTAAGGCCAGAACTCTCATTTTCTGGTGCTGGTCTTGTAGACCCTTACAGCCACTGTGGGAATAGATTTGGCAATATGTAGAACAGATGGAAATCAAGATACTTTAAGACCCACTGATTCTACTGTCAGACATATACCCACAAGGAATAACAAACAGGACACAACTAGACAGCTGTACTGCAATGTTCAATGCTGCTCAATTGTCCATGGCAAAGAATTAGAAACAGTACATTTCCATCAATAAATGAATGGATTAAAAACCCTGGTATATAAACACAATGGAATACTATGCATCTCTAAACTACAGCAATGAAATGGTGAAGCACCTCAACTCCTAGAAAGAGTTGGATGATATGCTGAATGAAGTTAGTCCAGCACAAATGGAAAAGTGCAACATGATACTGCTGTGGCAAGTTCCAACAACAGAACAGGCATAGGGGAAAATGTATATTTTGCATGGTTCCCGAGCTGAGTACCACGTACTCTGGTAAGAGCTAGACAAAAAAATAATACATACATCAAGAGAACAAAAAGAAAAGAAAATTTAAAAAAAAACTAAAGAGATGCAGATAGCACCTTTGGGGAAACACATCTCACCTGCACCTCCCTCATCAGTCTTTACCATCCACAGAGGGGTGGAGGAAGAAAAAGATGACAATGGGGGAACAGCATACTTATCCAATCGAAAGAAAGATATTGTTTATATCTCCACAGGGAAGGGGGAAAGAGAATAGATCTCATTCTAATATGCAATGCCTTGAGAGCGACATTCCTTCTTGGAGGACCTTGATCATGGAGAGGACTACTGGGATGGTCTCAGCTTGAGACATGACATTCCCTCCCTAGACACCAGCACTACAGAGGACAGTAGTGAAGACACATTCTGAGGAGTGTCTATATATGCAAATATATCAAGATAGGTGTATCAGTAAATCTATATGTGTTTGTGCAAATACAATAAGGAAACAGATGGACTTTGGGGGGGAAATGAATCCTATCTCAGTGCAAAAATTGTTTGTTCTAATGATGTGGAAATGTATGAGACTCACCATCACAAAAGTCTTGCTGAAGACAAAATGGGTGTATAAGCAAAAGTGGTGGACAAAACTGATGGTGTCCAGCTACCAAAAGATATAGTGTCTGGGGTCTCAAAGGCTTGTAGTTAAAGAAGTGGCCATCTAACAGGGAAGCAAGAAAGTCATATAGAAGACAAACACCAGTCTATGTGATCATGAGGTGTCCATGGGAATAGCTATCAGAAATCCAAAATTAAGCACTCAAATTGATGCAAAGAAGTATACACAAAGTGAATAACCAAAACCCAGCTATAAGATCAATGTAAAGTCCCCCACCGAAGGACCATATGGGAGGGAAGATCTTTCCAAGGTGCATTAGATCCCTGATGAGGCAAATAACTACCCTCCAGTTCTTTATATTTCCTCCCTTTACTATTACAGTACCAGATTTACCTCATTAAACTTGCTTGATTTATGAATATTAATTTATATAATAAAATATCTTGATGCATGAAATCAAATACAGATAAACCCATCAGAAATACTAAGTGAAGCAACAATTCCCTGTGGGTTTTGGAAGGGGAGTGAGAAGGGAGGGCAATAATGATTGTATAAATCATTAAGCAAAAATGATTGCATAACCTTATTCAAGGGGTATGAATAATAGAATTTTAAGGGAATGGATGCAGTGTAAGATATGGAACACGGTAACTATTTGTACAATAATAATATGAGTTCCTGAGGGATATGATGAAGGAGGAAGGACAGGAAGGGGTGATGCTATCAAAAATTTCAAAAAGAAAGAAAATGTTTTGAAACTGATGGTGACAGCAATTGGAGAATTATTCTTGATCTAATTGAACTATGGATTGTTATAATATCTATAAAAACTCCCAGTAAATTGATTTAATAAAGAGGTATTGTTCAATGCTATTGTATTTACTATCTTTTTCCCTCCAGCCTCTGAATTGTACCTAATCTTGATGCTAACTCTACTTCCTATGATAGGCTGTGTTTAACGCCTCATTTCCAATCTCTACATTTCAGACTGGATACTCTATCATCAATTTACTTCTTACAAAACGTGATTCAACAGAAAAATGCTCAGAATCTTTGAATATCCTTTCCATAAAATTTCTTCTTTGTAATAAGCAAAATCTGCCACAACTACAAAAAAATATCAATTGATAAGTTCTGCAATTTTGTTTCCTCTGGGTGAGGAGCTGTGGTTATTAAGTGAACCATGGATGGGGTTGTGAAAGCATCCATACCTTAAGGAACCATTTGCACCATGAAAACAGCATGAAGCTTTCCACTTCCAACAAGACTTGTGGCCTTGGAACCAGAAAGGGAAATTCTACTCTTCATGTAGAGTCACTAAGAGTCTGAACGACCGTGATGGCCCTAGGTTTGGAATGGGTTTGTATTGATATAAAAAAGAAATGATCATAGATAGAATGGACTTTTTAGTTGCATAAGTCATTCAAAAGTTCATGCACCTTAAGGAATTATGTAACATGTGACTATTTAAAATAGCAACAAATAGTGTGATTTTTTAAATTAGGAAGCAATATTAACAAAATCAAAATATAAAAGACATTTATTTTAAGTGAGTAGGAGAATAGAAAAATACTAAGCCAGATCTTTGTGCTGATATGGAAAGAGGAAGTAAATTATGTCTCCAAATTGTGTCACTTTCTTCTTATAATATGCCAAAAAATTAAGAGTAATTCTTTAGAATTCTCTTTATAAGCAAAATATTTGATCAATTATCAATTTTTCTCAGATATAGCATCCTCTATTTTTCTTCACCTTTTCTGCCACCACTATTGTCCAAGTAGTAAAGATGCCTTATGAACAGTAATCACTAGAGCAGTCAGTCTTATTTTTCTCTTTTGGAGCAGCTGGTGGATTTGAAGCGATAGCCTTATAGTTTTTAGCAATTTAATAGCTTCCCTACTGTGTTAGCAGGAATACTTCTACACACACACACACACACACAGTCACACACATACACACATCACGGAGGGCTTAAAAAGATTGTGAGAAAATTACATTAATTTTTCATGTTAAATCAAATTTTTTGAAATGTAGATATGTATGTATATTTCTTATATTGAATTAAGTCTTATCTCTACTCTTTTTCAATAATCACCAGTGTTTGTGTCATCTCTGGCGACTGATATGTTCAATATCCTTCACATTAGAAATTTCTGGCACCGATAGTTTTTCCTCTGAATCAAGGTCACTATTGCTTATTTAGCGTCTTCATAAAATCTGTTCTTCTATCAAGGTCTGTGATAGACCTCATCTCCTGTACTATTAAATCAATTCATTCGATAATTTAATAACTTATTCCCAGGCTTAAATGAATCCATTATCCAACAGACATCATTTTCTTCCCAATATGGTACATAGATTCTTCCTAACATTTATTCAGGAAATGTTGGCAGAAACTGTAAACCACATGCACACTTGAATGCTGCCCAAATTGACAGCAATTTCAATTAACTATTCAAACTGTGAGCCCCAGCAAAATGCACAGGGCAGAGAAATAAAGTGGTGATTATCAAATAGTTAGAATGTACTATTGATCTCAACTTGTGGGATCTGCAATACAATAAAGACAAAAGTGAAATGGAGAGTCTCCAAAGAGCAGGGAGTTTTAGCCTCTGACCTGGATCAGTGACCATGGACTATGTGCTTTTTGGAACTGTATGTATTTGACTTGCGTAATTTCATAAAATAAATTCCCAGAATATTAGAAAAAAGTATGTCGGACAATATTCTAAAGTTTTTTTTTTAATTTTATTTTCATGTATCAACCAGACTCACTATAATTGTGTGTTTCCAAATCATGCTGTTGCCTCTCAGTTCCACAGTCCTCTTTAGACTCCTAGCAAGCCTGTGTGCACCAGAAAGAAACACTGCCTCCCCTCACAATGGTCTGCAATTCTACCTCACCGTTCTGATGCTGTAAATCCGTTTCTGCCACAGACTGGCCGGTAGGTTTACATTGTGGAATTTGAGGCTAGAGACCCAATGCTTACCCAATGACATCACTATATAAATGGACAAAACAGTACAAACCCCCCAAACTTCACTGTCATCAAGGCAATACTGGCCCATTGTGACTCTTACAAACGGGGGAACTGCGCTGTGAGTTTTGGAGAGAATAACTCTCTATGGGACTAGAAAGCCCACCTTTCTTCCTTTGAAATCTGTGAGTTTCAAACTGCTGACCTTGCAGTTAGCTGCCCAATTTATAACCACTATGTTGCCAAAGTTCCTCTAAAGAACTGAAAAAAAAAATCAGTAGTGTTTATACCTGTCCTCTTTTGAAATCATGCATATCACTTTTCATATATACTTCTCACAACAACAAGAACAAATATAATCTGGCTGTTTGTGCAAGTAAATGTTCTTGCTATAAGACACAGTACTAGTCTACTATAAGTTTCCAATGAATAATAAAGTTATTCATTGTAGGAAAAAGGACTAACATTTCAGGGTGATTATATATCATCAGCAGGAAAGGAAGACTCACTCCTTTGTCACTTGATTATAAGAACAACAACAAAATAACACAATCATCAAATCTAAAATGCTTCCTTTAAAAAAAATGAAGTGGAAACAATTCCACAGTGTAATGAAAAGACACCAAAATACAGTCTCTAAAAAGCCTTTCCAACATGTGTTTGGTTTGAAGTTTTGTTTTAAAGTTTTATATACACCAGCCTTCATTTCAAATTTTTAGATTTAAAAAGTGAAGATAAAAAGGAGATGAAACATTCCCCAAGACCATTAATATTCTAAGGTAATAATAGAAGTCTTTGAGCAATTTAGATGAAATTAGACTCAGGAGACTAAATAGTAGGGAGGTAAATTAAACCAAATTTATCTTTGAAATAAAATTACCCTTTGAAACATATTATGGAAGAGGAAGGAGTTCTTGCTTGTGGTGTTCCATTTGTATTGTACCTTTCAGTGTTAAAATGTTAGCTTTTATTATTTTTCAGAAATAAAAGTTTTAAGAAAGTAATATTTAGTTTTACTAAATATGCGTTCCATTTGAGATTGCAATGCTATGGAATCTAAATTCTTGTAGTGTTTAATATGAAGCAATATTCATGCATGTGGAAATATTTGGTTTATTTTTATTTTATCACTCCTAATGTTAGACTATGATAACTGAATTTGTTTCTCAGTTGGATTTCATCCTGGGTCAGTAAAAAGCAATATCAACAGAAGTTCTTAAGTAATATTTGTCACCAGATATCCATAGGTTAATTTGAGATCACTGGAAGAAAAGTGAGAGAGGTAAATAATGTTACAATTGCCCTTTTTAAAAAGTCTTAATTGGGGGTGGGGAAGGAGGGAAAAAATGAGGAGCTGATACCAAGGGCTCATAAAGAAAGAAAATGTTTTGAGAATGATGATGGCAACAAATGTACAAATGTGCTTGGCACAATGGATGGATAGATGGATTGTGATAAGAGTTGTATAAGCCCCCAATAAAATGATCTTAGAAAGTCTTAATTATGTTTATTATCCCACTGTGAGATGTCTCATAAAGAAGTAAAATTAATCAAAGGTATTGAGGTAAATCTGACCCTTTATTATTATTATGTGAGACTTTCAGATTTATTAAAACTGGTACCATGAGTTTCAGCACTTTTAAAACCAGTAAACCTGATCTGTTGTTTTAAATATAGACCCAAAACTCAGGCTAGAGAGGACAATGCTTCCTAAACTCCCTTCAATCGAGTAGATTAGGACTCCCAGTGACCCACAGTGTTTCTGACTCTTTCTCTCTAGAAGAGGCTGATGGTTTCAAACTGTTGACCCTGCTGTTAGCAGCCCAACATAGGAACCCCCTACCCCTTTGTTTCCTAAGGAGTGATAAAGGGTGTATTCTCAAAGAGTACTGATTTATGCATACCTTACATCTCTATTGAAGTGATAAAATAGGGGAAGTATCCACAAGGTGAGAGAGAGGCAAAAGAAGAACAGAATGATGCAGAATTGTTGACTGACCTAACTTTTGTACAAGATTATGAAAGCTTTGTGCCCTGTGACACGTTGTTAAACAAGTATTCAATTGGGACTGTGTTGGCTATTAGGGTATAGGCTATATAGGCTATTTATCCATGGGTGTGATCTCAACTAAAACTTCTTTTGGGGGGGGTGGTTCAATTAATATTTCACGAGGCTCTATGAAGCATTAAAATCTAATCGGTGCCTGGCAAAAGTTACAAAGAGAAAACATGTTTTTAGCTTCAAAAGAGCTTCACAGAAAAAGCAAATTTCTGGCTTCAGGGCAGTTGATGCCAATCAATGACAAAACAGGGAAACATCATTTGTGTCACACTAGAATTGTGTTCTGTCAGGTTTACAGTGTTTACAAGGGTTTTGCTAAGTAATTCTCTCAAGGCTCTCTGGGTGACAAAAACCACCTTTAGGTTAGTAATCCAATGTCAACTATTTGCTTCACCAAGGTTGGTATTATATTTCTTTTTGGGATCAAAAGTTCATCAAGATAACTGTTATATATGTTTGGAAAAGGAAAATATGTGATAAGACACAACTGGTAGAAGGTATAATAGTTGACAAACATTGTCTCAAAGAGATAGAAGCTACAAATTGTGGAGAAATTAATCAGTTAAGTAAGTGTCCACAGGCATGCCTTAATGTAAACACACACACATTCTCAGAAATTGAATTGTGATTCTGAAGAATGATATGTAAAAAATCATAAGAAAGCATTCTAATAGTATATGTGAGAGGTGAAGCAAATAGTGTTTAGAATGTATCTCTAAACCTACTAACTAGTTCTTTTCATAAAAGATATTATTTGCATTTGTTTGATATCCAAATCTAAAAGGATAGTTTTGTGTTTCAAAGATGACATCGAAGTAGTTTAAATAATCCTCCTTTTATGTAAAAGGAATGTACTTAATAAATAAGAAAGCACGCGCAAATGGAGAGGGTCTACCTACAAGGGTTGCCTGGCTGCAGAGATGAGTTCATCTGTTGGAAAGATGCCCTAGGCAGAAGCCTGGAAAAGTTTCTTGAGATTTCACAGTAGAGGCTCTTTGAGCTAAATTCTAACTTTATTGTTAATTGTAAGGTACTATTAAATAAACATGGGAAATCAGCATTGTAAAAATAGACCCAGCACAGACAAAGATAAAGTAAAATCAAAGTGAGGTCATGAAATGTCGATTGAATGCAGGGATGGCTAGCTATCAGAAACAGAAGAGAAATCTGAACCAAGTTTGCTCAAGTTCGTTTGAATTGACAAAGAGGTAAAAGAGATCCATTATAAAAAGGATTGTAGATCATGTCTGAGCATTAATTCAGATTCTACTAAATTAGATCATATGTGGGGGTACAAAAAATCCCCAGAATTGTACTGGGTGGAACAGAGCTTTTGTGGTACACTCCCTCCCCCACCACACTAGTCCAGTATCAAGCAATTCAGTCTTAGTGCACCCAGTGGCATCACCAGAGAAGGTTCTCTCTGGTCATAGTGAAACTTTTTGTAAGAGCAGTTTATCATTAGAACCTTTTTGCATGTGATAGTCAATTTTAAAAGAACAGCGTGTAGCTGTGAAATTTTGTTTCTTGCTCAGGAAAAGTGCTTCAGAAACTGTTGTGATGTTGAACGCAGCTTACACGGACAGCACTATGGGAAAAACTCAAGTGTATGTTGTATGTGGTATTCTCACTTCAAAATAGGTGAAATGTTGATTGCTGACAAACCTCGTTCTGGACATCCTTCAACTTCTCAAATGGGCAGAAATGCCGACGCAGAGTACATTTGATGCTTGTTCCACCAGGTCAGACTATTACTCAAGTTATCTATTTAGAGGTACTTAAAAGATGGCATAAGAGTGTGCGACAAAAAAAAGTTCTGATTTTCAGCAGACTGGAATTAGTTTCGCCACCATGACATTGTACGTGCTCACACAGTCATCTGAGTGTGCCAGTTTGGGGCAAAAACAGCATGACTCTCTTAACCCATGTGCTGGACTCACCTGATCTCACTCGATTTCCCTTCTTTTGTTTCCACAAAAGAACACAGATGACAAGGGAGGTGCTGTCAGCCATCAAAACATGCGTTTCAACCATCTTTCCAGGAATGGAATCACAGATTTGACAAATACATTAAGTGTAATGGAATGTGCTTTGAAGGTGATAAGAATGTTTTCTAATATATACACACACACACACACACACACACACACACACACATATATATATATATATACATATATACAGCTTTGGAGAAAAAAGTTCATTTTGGGACAGCAGGTACCACCTAACACAGTGGCAAGGGAAAAAAATCTGGAATGAAATGGTAACCAACTTATGTTATCTATGTATGTACCAATGAATGCTATCATAATTAATTGAAAGTAACATAAATCGGCTGAGCCCCGGTGGCATAGTGGTTGTGCGCGGGACTGCGGCCCACTGGGATGGAGGTTCGATTGCTGCTCCACGGAGCAAAGGCTGGGCCTCCTACTCCCACCACCTGAGGCCAGTGATGCCACCCCCCAAAAAAACAAACCAAAACAAAACAAAACAAAAAAAGAGATAGATTTTGGGCTGAGCCCCGGTGGCGTAGTGGTTGTGCGCGGGACTGCGGCCCACTGGGATGGAGGTTCGATTCCAGCTCCACAGAGCAAAGGCTGGACCTCCTACTCCCACCACCTGAGGGCAGTGATGCCCAAAAAAACAAAACAAAACAAAAAAGAAAGTAACATAAATCAAAATAACATGTAGGCTCTCATGACACCAAATTACTACACTCTGGATTTGTTAATGACACTGAGGTATTAATTTTATAGTCATAGGGGGCTTTGTAATTCTGTTAGAGTAGTCACTACCATCAGTGAATACAGGGACTCCCTGGAACTCTTGAAAGCACACAGTGAGTTATGGGACAAGTACTAGATTTGATCCTTTCAATGATAGTACATTAATTTAGGCCCAATTTTCTTAGCATCTAAATCTATATTAAAGGTTTTCTTAGAAAATTGGACAAGATAAATCTCTTTTTAGCTGGCAAGATAGCTCAAGGGTATATCTATAGCAGCATAAATCAGGAAATAGAAATAATCTGTAAAAAATGTTTCATTTAATTAGCAAAGATAATTGCCATGTAGAATGTGACTCATCCTGTGTAGGGATTAGATCATAGAAGATAAGTTCCATCTTAAGGATAATATAGTCTTTAGGAAGAGTCAAATTCAGGGGAAAAAAGTGAAAATAAAAAGCTTTATAACAGCCATGTAAAAAGAACATAAGCAGCACAGGGGGCATGGATCATATGGCACTGCCCTTTGGATTTATGATGACTTCATAAATGATAGATAAGGAAGAAATTTGAAAGCACAAAAGCACTTTATGATTAAAGTAATGATATAAGGCAGGCAAGTGTATAATGAAGTAGGGAATCTGCAACTTATTTGTGGTCCCCAGGGAAATTAAGGAGATGCATGGTCCCTGATTGTAGTGGAATTCCCTTCTTTCTCTCTTGTTCAGTTTCTTAAAATTCCTTAGTAAATGCAGATATAACCACGCCCTCAAACAATGGCCTCCTTGAAACTTCAGTATACAGATTAAAGAAAAGAATTTTAAGAAAGGACAACAGTCTTTTGACTAATCTCATTTTCAATTTTTCTACCCTCTAAATGGGTAACTCCAACCCTCCCCTAATTCTACTGCTCCCTCACAGAGGATGGTCTGACTAGTAAGGACAATCTTACTGACCACCACCTTTCTTCCTAGACCAGAGTCAACTACTCATAAGCAATGGGCTTCAGATAAGAGATTGCATTGATTATTTAGTGATATTTGGGAAGAATGGTTTTATCCACTGTCTTTATTATTCCACACACTTTCGTTGCATTCTCCCAAGCTGTTCACCTCTGTCCTCCCCAGGCCATGTTGACAATTTATACGTTTCTCCATTGCATCACCTACAGACTGTTCCTCCATTCACAATCCTACTCCATGCATTCCAACATGGCCTTTATCACAAGTCAACCGACATCAGTGTTATGTTTCTAATGGTGTCTAACTCTTGAGGTTCCAGACATCAATTAATGTTGGTGGTACCGAGGAACTGCTAACTGAAAGGTCATTGGTTCAAACTCATTCCAAGGGAAAAAGGTGAGGCAGTGTACTTCTACAGAGATCTATTTGGATGCGGAAACCTATAGAATAACTCTACTCTATTTTGAGGAAGAATAAGTTTTGGAATCAACTTAAAAATTGTGAATGGTGAGCACTTGCAAAACAATGTGTTATTGTAATTACTTTTTCTCTGGCTACCATTTTACTGCAATTATTAATAATTACAATCAAAAGTTTTCATTTGTATATCAATCATTAACTATATGTAGTTATCATGCAATTTTACAATTAATATGCATAGAATTACTACATATGCCTTCTTAACGTGTTTCGCAAAGCACTTGTACATATGGCAATATAAGTAAACACTGCAATCTCTGTCCCCCAATAAGTTTAAAAATCTAGTTGATGAAACATTACCTGGTTACACTGTCTGCTATTTTCAAACTACTGAAAAAGTTATTTTCCCTATCTTTATAGTTCCTCATATTCTCTTCGTGCATTTTAGTGTAATATGTTATTTTATGTTTTAAAAAGGGAGTGGGAGGAGAAAAAACAGTTCTTTCTTAAAATATAGGACTCTAGCCAGAACTCTAAGAAATATGAGATATTTTTATTGACAGAATATATGAGAAAAATATCAGGCTTAAATTTTCTAGCTAGCCTTTGATTTTATTTCTCAAAGTCTTACTGGATGCTAAAAAGATAAATAAAAATTTTAATTATATATGCAATAGATGTCTTCATGGATTCCTATGTGGTTTTTGTGAAATTTATGATATGAGAAAGTAGCAGGTCTATACCCCATTCTTGCTTCAAAAAATGTATTTTTATATGTAAGATATACCTATAAAGAATGTCAGAGTTATTGAGGAAATTGATATGTAGACTATCTTTAATAAATCTGTAATATTCAGAGCATCCAATTACTTTTCTAAAATATCATGATTGTTTTAATGGAATTTTAGGAGATTTCTCTAATCACATCAATAATTTTTTAAAAGTTCAGGTGTGATCAGAAAATGCTAACTGCTTTAAAATAGCTTAGTTTATAGTGTAGTTTTTGGAAATGAATTTTGGGGAAATAGTTAATATTGCCTATAATTATAAATTTTAAAATTTATAATTCAAATTCTAAAAATTAGAGGTAAAAATTCTAATTTTTAATGCAAGGACCTTGATGATACAGTCATTTAAATGCATGGCTGAAAACCAAAAGCTTTGTCGTTCAAAACCACTAGTTTCTCCCTGAGACAAAAGATGTGGAAATGAGCCTCTTTAAGATTTGTAGTTTTGGACGCCCTACAGAATATTGTATTCTGTTTTAAAGGATCTCTGTGAGTCAGAATTGACTGGCTAGAGATTGTATCTACTGCATTTCAGAAAACAGAGGGGTGAACGTGGAACACATTGTCCAGGGAATACTTCCAGTTAGAGAAATATCTTCAGCTATTTAACTAGCTTTCCAAAGGGTAATATTTTTCTGGGTAGGAAAAGAAAGTATCATGATGCAAGAACTGAGATAAAAGATGGAAAGAAATCTTAGAAGTAAGAAATATTGTAAACTTCTCTCTGATTTAAAAAGTGGGTGTATTTTGAATAATGTGGAACAATAAAATTGGTTTTTTATTTGTGTAAGTAACTAAAATGTAGCATTATTTTCACAGATATAAACACTTTAGAATCATACTAACTTAAGTAAAATAATAAAAAAATTGAAGCACAGAAACTTCACTGAGCATCCACTTCCATGAACAAGATTGGAACAATCTATTAAATGATATATCAGATACTAAATTTCTGTCTACACATAAAGCTAACAAATATTTATTGAGTATCTGCTATGAGCTGGCACAGTTCTAGATCCCTAAGATAATTTGGAGCAAAATAGACAAAAAGTTCTCCCCCTGTGTAACATATCCTTCATAATAGAAAGTGAAAGATAAGTATACAAAATTGGTAAATGTTATAGTAAATTAAAATTTTTATGTATCATGAAGGGAGAAAAATAGTTAAGATAAAGCATGCAATTTTTGAGGACAAAGAAGTATATGGCCCATGGAATTTTAAAATAAATTTCTTAGAGCAAGTCTGCTTGTTGAGGATGAAATTTGGACAGGAACTCAGAGGAGGTGGTACACGTACTTAAAAGAAAGATAATTCCATACAGAGAGAAGACTATGGCATTGATTCATCCAGGACATTACATGGAAAATAAGATGAGCCAGTAATGAGGGAGACAGTAGAGGAAGATCGATGGTTAAGAAGAGTAAGGATGGGTCCAGCAAACCATCATGAAAGCTTAAACTTTACAAAGACTGCTTTGTATCGTACAAAGGAGAACCCTTGAAAGATAGGAGCCAAGGGAAAAGATAATTTTACCATCATTTATAAAGTCTCTCTCAAACTGTTGTGTTGAAGGCAGATCATAAGATGGCTGAAAATATAATCAAAATATAAGAAAAAAGAAAATTTAGTACCAAGATTCCAATTTCTAGGAAACCTATATAGGGTTTCTGAAACTTTAAAATTTCCCAGAAGCAGATAATTTCATCTTTCTCCTTTATAGTAGTTAGTAGATTTAAACTACCAAGCTTGCAATTAATAGCTCATTGCCTAACCCCAAACAAGGGAGCTTTAAAGCAATAATAGGTGAAAATAATAGAGGCTCAGATCAAACTGGCAAATTTATAAATCATGATGGCCCATCAAATGATGATGCCTGCTATGTTAAAGATAGACCCCAAAGCATTTCTTAACCAATCAGGGTGGAACACTGAGAGGAAAGAAAGACAACGCCCAGATCTGTCTTGGACACATTTATTTAAGGGTAAATCACATAGAAAAGAGAGACTTGGTTGACACTAATAGAAGCTTTGTCTTCTCAAAGATGAAATAAATTTGGAATCCTGAAGAGCTATCTGATCTACAAGAGACCTTCAGAAGTTTCTGGAAATTGAAAATTAAAAGATAATTGAAATTTTCTGTGAATTTTGAAGGCATTCTTGATATATGCATTTGACTATCCCATAGTCTAGATATCCACTAGAGATCTAAGAAGAATAAATGTACTTATCAAACAAATTTGCATAGATAAAGAAGCGAAGCCCAAAGGACCCAGGCTGGGAGAGCTCCTGCATAAGAAGAGGACTTGTAAGAAGCCAAGGAGAAGAAGAGAGAGGAAAGGTGGTTGAGATGGCGCAAACTGAGGAACTTGAAGGAGCATTAAGCTGGTGCTTTCCTGATTGTTTAATTGGAGAGAGTAGTGGGCAACTGCTACCAACTATCATTACCCCAATTCTGTCAGACAGATTTGGCTAGAACAGGGGATGCAAATTGGAGTCAAAAACGTGGAAATTTAAGATAGATAATCCCTTGACACTAGTAGGGAGTCTTGACACTTGGAGGGTGGAGGGATGGTGGAGTAGAAAGGGGGAACAAATTTCTTGGATCTACATGTGACCTCCTCTCTGATGTGCAGACAATGGCGGGGGGGGGGTTGTGAGTGAAGTGACACATTAGACAGTGTAAGATACGAAGAGGTAATAATAATTTTTAAATTATTGGAAGTTCAAGGGGGAGGAGAAGGAGGAAGGGGAAATATGGGGAGTTGGAATTAAAAAATAAAGAACTAGAGGAAAGAGGGGAAGAGGAGCTTATGCTGGAGGCTTTCAAGTAGATAATATAGACGAATGTGGCAACATGTGTACAAATATGTTTAATATGAACGATGTATTGAATGTTGTAAGAACCCCCAATAAAATCTATATTAAAAAATGCATCTGTGCATTCGAGGAGATCTATAAGAAATCCATCATCCAGTCTATTAAAATGAGGATCTCACAAGAACGTAAGATCTCTAGGTTCTTAGGTGAGATCTGATTCCTTCCCTCAAACAAAAATACGAAAAAAAAATCCAATTCATTTTCCCCCAAGACCTTTTTATTGGGAGGTAGTACAGATATAATATCATTCGCTAGTTCAATAGCATTAAGTGGTGTTGCATAATTGCTATCACAATCAATTTCAAAATATCCTTGCTTCTTGAATTCCTAGATATCATCTTTACCCCCACCCTCCCCTGCTGAACTCCCCAGGACCCCTTCGTCTGCTTGCTGTCTCCATAGGTTCGTTAACCCTGGGCTTCCTATACCCCAAAGCAGAAAAACATATAACAAAAATCCAAAAGAGCTGGCCTTAAACTGATTCTTTAGGCAGAGTTCAGCCAGAGCACAGAGAGTTTCAGGGAGCTTGGTAAGGTGAATATGCATCAAATAACAATTCAAGATAATGTGAAATAGTCAGTATACCAAGAAAATGTGTTCCTGCTTTTAAAAAGAATTCTCTATGCTCTTTGGTTTGTTTTCTAAATTAAGAGAGACAGTCATCTAAAATGTATTTGAGGACAATGAAAGAAGAGGTAAGAGAGTCACAGAGGTATGGAATTGTAGGGTAAGTGCCTCAGGAAGAAATAATGACCTTTTATGAATACAGATGCAATCTGGGAGACCTCTTAAAACTGATGGCGCTGCTGCTGAAACTGGGATCGTGTATGTGTAAGTCATTGGTGACTTCACATTCTTACAACACTAACTCATCACTGCCATACAGTTTGCTTCAACTCCCAGGGTCTTTGTATAGAATAGCACCAAACAGGGCTTCCCTGGAGAATTCCTCAGGACCCCTGCTGTGCTTCAGCCTATTGGAGTCACCATGGTGATTCATCTCATTGGCCCTTGACTGTATCAAGCACGAGTCTTTATGGAGGGACTCCACCTGACTGTTAAGGTCCAATGTAAGCAGGGCAAAGTCTGGACCTCCTAGCTTCTAAGGAGCTAAAGCAGTGAGGGAATAAAAACCATGTGGGCAGAATCTCTCAGGAACATGCCCAGAAAAGAACCACCTTTGTAAGCTTTATTAGAACCTTACTCAGTCACATGAAACTTATTAATATTTTACTGCTAAGTGTTAGGTAAAATAAAAATAGTATATACGTTCAACCACTCAATTAATAACAATAATAGCAATAATAACAACCAAGTAACAATAATAAAACCTGAATGCAAAGAAAAATTAGATATTTAAATCAAGTTTGAAAAACAAATTAGGAAGCTGGAAAATGACATTCATAGTACATTAGTCTGCAGTAAAATGTAATTAATAAAAACAACTTGCATAAGTAGTACTTAAACCTTTTTTATAATGAGAAGGAACATCCTGAGGCGAAGGTAAAGCCTTCAGAGAAGTGTACTGCTTTCCTGCTGCTGCTGAGCGTGCCACCAGTCAGATCCACCTGGCCCCATCTCTTAGACAATAGGTTAATGAAGACCATCAAAGAGAAGGGAGCAGAGAAAAGCAGAAGACCCTTGACAAGACAGAGTGACACAGCAGTGGCAACAAGGGGCTCAAACATAAGAGCAATGATTCATTCTGTTGGACTTACTGTGGGAGCTATGAGTCGGGACCGACTGGACAAAACCAACAACAAGGAAGGCAGGAGATAATCATCTCTAGTAGGGAGTTTCAAGAAGTTGAGGGAAATGTAGAATTCAAGGAAATTGGAACTTTGAACCCTGTCCTAGGAAATTTGGCAAAAATTCCTAGGGCCACAACACACACTTGACTAACTTTGACCCCACCAGTCCTTCTGGGAGAGAAAACATCTGATGGTCTTCTCTCACAAAGATTGCAGACTTAGAAACCCAGTGAGCACGCCTGTTCTCCCCTATGGCCTCCATCAGTAGGGGGGTTGTCATAAACTCCAGGGCACACAAACACAAGGCACTGGGCAGAGATTTCTAACTTTTAATCAAAATCTATTTTTTTTCTATTTTGGAGGATCTTAGCCAGAAGCGACATTTTCCAAACCCCTTTGTAGCTGTGTGTGGCCAATAGGTTAAAAAGAGAACTAATGCAAACATATCATTTTTATCAAAGGAAGTCTCTTGTCCTCCTTTCATGCCCCCACACCGCATGCCTTCTTACACAGGTGCTAGAATCACAGAAATCATTGAGGACAGGGTAGAACTGGCCCGTGTGTGTTTCTGAGACAGTTAACGGTGTACAGTAGAAAGGCCTGTCCTTCTCCCAAAGAGGTGCTGGTGGTTTTGAACTGCAGATGGCAGCCCAATGGGCAACCACAGTGCCAACAGAGCTCCTGTGTCTGTCTGTCTGTCTGTCTGTCTGTCTCTCTCTCTCTCTCTCTCTCTCTCTCTGCCCCCCCCCTCTCTCTCTCCCTCTCTCTCTGAGTTGGCATTGATTCAATGGCAGTAAGCTTGTTGTTTGGTTGCTAGGATGCAGTTAGGGTGCTGGCAGGCTGTTGGCATGCAGAAGGATGTGATGGCAGTAAATGGAATAAAACAAATCGAACATCCTGAATGAATGATCTTGGGGATATGAACTGCCTATCTATCCTGGTCTTAAACCACATACACATACTGGCTTTTGTTGAAGGAGGAAATAAGCTATCACTTTTTAGCCACTTAATTTGCAAAAACCCCTTGCAGTTACAGCTTAGGCTATATGCAACTGATTGGTGCATAAGTTCTTAGCCAGTTTCTGAAACTTTCTTTTTCACTTAATATATAATTTGTAAATATGTCGTTTAGAGCATTAAAAAGATGACACTTTCAGGAGTAAGAGGCCCATCGATGGCTTTGAATTATGATGCTTATGACATATTAAAAAGCCCTTGGACTACCAGAAGAATGAATACATTTGTCTTTGAAGATGTACCTCCAAGCACTTCTTTGGAGCAAATATTAAAAAAAAACTCAAAAATGTCAGTGATGTTATCAGGAGACACCAGCCCCGAGAGAAAGACATCACATCTGGTAAATTAGAGGGTCATTGTAAAAGAGGAAGATGCTCAGCAAGATGTCTTTAAACGTAACATTGTGCCAGGTTTCCCGACTGGGCAGTGTTTCATTCTCTGATGCATTTGGTCATTACAGTCATGACATGAGAACCAAGTCAATGACATCTAGCACAATACATGCCAGGTTGCTGCATGGTTCCATTATTTTGATACTTATAATCATTTCTATAACTGTACAGTTACTATAAAAGATGAGTGCACACATATCTATATGATACTTCCATAAATAGCTTGAGTTCTTAGATTTCACAAAGTATCAACTCATTCTCATCTCTTTTATTGAAATTTGTGCTTCTCGGTAGAAATACGCAATGACAATGGCAAGCAGTGACTGATTGAGGATTCTAATGTCTCCTGTGCAAATTTGTCATAATTAAATTGCATTATAGACACTGGGCAAAGTAAACACTGTGTTTCAATGACCGATAATTGACAAAAGACAACATAACATTTATTGTTAAATCCCATTAACAACTTTAGCATTCTCTACGCAGATCAACGACAAAAGGTAAATAATGATAAACAACTGGTCACAGCATTCTCAGATCAAATTCCTTGCATTGACTGATTCAGAAGTAATGTTCCCAGAATTTCCTTTACTCACTCTTTTTTTTCTAAAATTCCTTCTTTAGAATGTTTATTCCCTGTGTTTAAATTCTCTGCCTATTAAAGTTTACACAGTTAATGTATTTGCTTTAAAATATAATTTAATAAATATATGGCTTGCCCCTTTTATCAGCTTCTCTAACACTAAAAATGTTACAATACAATTTGTCAGTATTCCACAACTTACGGATGTCATTATTCCACAGATAAAACTGATTTTTTAACTTTCCACAATTTAAGGATGTCATTATTCCATAGATAAAACTGAATTTTTTAACATACTACAATACGACCTGATTAAACAGCAAACTTCAAAGTGTTTATAAGCAATTGTGGTTTTCTTTCATAGATCATCGGGTGGAACTTTACAGAACCTGTTTCTCCTACTGCATGGTCTCGTGGTGCACAGGGCAAGATTAACAGAAGGAAAACAGAAGCTTTGCTCTAGGGCAGCATATGATGAGTCTGCTGAGCTGCTACTGTCTAATGATATCTAAAGAAGCCCTGTAGCATAATCGGTTGCTAACTTCAAGGTCAACAGTTGGAATTCACCAGCTGTTCTGAACAAGAAAGATGACGCTCTGTGCTCCTGTGAAAATTTACTTTCCCCAAAACCCAAAGGGGCAATTCTATTTTGTCCTATGGTAGTGGTTCTCAATCTTCCTAATAGCGTGATCTCTTAATACAGTTCCTGTGGCAGTCATGTAGTCTAGTGCCAATTTGATTAAGGGTGTAGGGGTGGAGTCTAGCCTGTCAATCTGGAGATAGCCAATGAGACCTCTGTGTGGGCATGGCTTTATCTGAGAATTCTGGGAAATCTCGTGATATTTCCCCTGTGGAGATGAGAGATCATCCACTCAGTTGCTTGGAGACTCTACTGACCAGACACAAGGCTGAATCCCTGTGAGCCATCCCAGAGGAGAAGCCACATGGGCTTACCATGATGGAACCAGCTCTGGGGTTGGAAAGGCTACATGGAGATTCCTGCCAGTGCTGAGGTGTTTGGGGGGCCACAGGGAGACCCCTGCCAGTGTTGGGATGCTTCTACCGCCACTGGATACAGAAGACTCTGTGTATCCATATAACTGGCCTGTGATTGTCCTGGGGTCATTGCATGTGCTTCGTGAGTCTGAAGAGGGCTTATGGTATGGAGTTCAACATATGGGCTAATATTGGACTTGGACTGAACTGTGATGCTTTTTAATTGTTCCATTCCTCTTACATATAAACCTCTCCCTTATATCCATGTGTGCTTATAAATTTGTTTCTCTAGTCTACTCAGACTAACACAGTTTTTCATATTGTGGTGACCCCCAATGATAAAATTATTTTCATTCCTAGTTCATCACTGTAATCTTGCTTCTGTGAGGAATTGGGGGACTCCTCTGAAAGGCTCATTCGACCCCCAAGGGAGTCACAACCCACAGGTTGAGAACCCCTGTCCGCTCAGGTGGCTAGGAGTTGGCATTTGTTTTATTTTGGTGGGGTGGCAGTGGGGAGGCGTTTGACGTTCTTGTTAGATTGCCTCAGTGCTTACTGTCTTATGAGCATGTTATAAGGAGACTACATGATGCTGTAAATGTTTGCAGGTAGAAACAGTCTCTTATTTCTGCAAAGAGAACCCTGGTAGCCTTCAATGGCTGGGTTTGAGGTCTGCAGGCAAACATGAAATGAAATTAATTGAAACACTGAAACACATTTTTGTGTATAAGTATTTATTGGTTATCTGCATTCCTAAATAGAAAAAATTATAAGAACTGTGTCTAATATAACTTTATGGGTATAAGGGAATGTATTGCTCACAGACATGCCACTTTTTATCTACTTAGGGAATTTTTAACCACTAAATTGAATGCCTCTGATTTTTTTTAAGCACTTTCATTTTACTTATCCTTTGATTCAGTAATAAGTTTAGGTCCAAAGGAACGTAGAATATGCATAAATGTACAACTTTGCATTTAAAGGTGGTTTAGGTTAATGCCGAAAGTTAAATTCAGTAGCCTAATTTTACTAATATTCATTTTATTCCACAAACATGTTTCCCATTCTGCCTATTTTTGCATTAAACACAAATATTTCTCAATATTTGTTGACAATGCCTTATTTTTCCAATAAAGAAATAAGTTCTATTAGTATATATGTGCCTATTATAAATTGCCCCAGAATATGTTCCAGAAATCTTGACAAAGATTACAAATTAAATAAGTCAACACAATGTGCAACGTAATATTTTATGTTTCAGGAAGGAAAAATAGCTATTCCATTTTAGGATGTGCTTGAAAAACTTGGATCAATATTTATTCTTCACCTCAAATTTGTATGCAGTTGACACTGTAACTTATTTTATCAGTGATACTGAATGTATCCACATAGTGCTCTATGTGTGTGTATCTTAATAAAAATATAAAATGATAGTTAATTTCAAAGAAGTGTAGATTTTATATATTGGTTTATCTGTTTATGTTTTTATGAACTGCTGACACTCAATCCTTGACATATAGCATTGTAGGTAGGTCATTTATAAAGATAGAGAGAGTAGAGATAGAGATAAATAGAGATGGTGAAGACAAAGAGAGATTTATAATCCCATCATGAAATCTTATAAAAAATTACTGAAGAAAAGTAAGAAAATAGTTTCCTGAGATTAGTGGTGTTTTTGAAATATTTCAGATTCAACTCTCAGCTGAGCAAAACCAGGTAATTTACCTCAGAAGTGACTGTGAAAGGAGGATGCCTTGAAGTAGTGAATCCAAGGAAACCTCAGACTCCCTGAGACACCCCACAGATTCTAAGAGGAACCTGGCACAATGCAAGGCTTTCAGATACTTGTGGAAATAGAGAAATCGCCAAGCTTTTCCTGACTTCAGTAAAAACAGGCAAGAATTATCCATACCCAAACCAAAGAAGCCATATTTTCTAGATAATTCAAAGAGAAAATATTAAATACAGATCAATGAGATTCAGAAAAATTGTTTTCATTTTAGTTGTGAATATAAGTTCAGTTATTTTACTGTAGTTATCTAAGTAATAAAATAACTCTAAAAGAATTTATGCATTTAATTAAAGCATCAGGATAATTGAATGATTTTTAGGATGGTAATTTTTCCTATCTTAAGCTATCTTTTCCCACTTGTCTGGGTATCATCCACATTAAAGTGAATATCAGCTATAACTTATCTCAAATTATGATCTCTAACTTATGTATTTTCTGTACTTCTAGACATTTTTCTGGAGATCTAGCAGTCTCCATCAGCTATTTTGTGTATTTTATGAGGGTAAGAATTTCTCAAAATGTATTTGTCAGCCTCTTACATTTAGAAAAATGTCAGTCAGGTCAGCCAAACAAAAAATCTAGTGCAGTGAAAGAACAGATGCACTACTTAAGGAAGTTTTATCATTCACTTATAAGATAGATATATATCCTTTAGCGAATATGAGATAAAGCTATCAAAACACAAAATAATTTCTAGAAATATTACTGTTAAAATGGACATAATCTGAATAAAGGTTTTGAAATAACTATGGGTAATCAGAAAAATTTTGTTGGAAAACTAAGGAGCTAACTTTCTACCTGTGTGTTGGGTCTGCTCACTAGTGTATTCTTTTTAAGAGCAATTTGAGAGTGCCATTAAAGATGACTTTTCCTCAAATCCCTTCCATTAGTGATGAGCTCAAAATGTCAAAGAGCAAAAGCTTTTAGGGGTCATTTTTGTTAACGAGAAGATTATATTACATTTTAAAGATATTAAGGGTTACCAAGGGAATAAGTCAAATCACTATTTCTCCATTTTATATATCAGGTGAGTTTAAAATGTGACACAGAAAATTAATGATTCAGTGATATTAGTAATTAATAGCCTTGGATAAATTTTAAGGCATGCTGACCACAATTATATTAGTTTTTGCATCATTTACAAGGTTTAAAATTACTCATTTCTAGCATTTAATTCATACCCATAACAATCCTGAATATCATTTCATAAATAGAAAGGTCCAGAAGTTTTTCAAACTATACTAGTAAGGATTTTATGTGGAAGCAGAAAATCATTCTTATGAAAATAATATTTTCTTTTTTAACCCACCCCTCATGTCCTATAAAATTGCGAAGCAAAACAAAATTGTAACACCGATTGTGATTCATAATGACAATATAAGCAGATAGCCCCTAGCTTCTCCACAGCTGTGAATCCTTATGAAAAACACTCTCTTTCTCCTAAGGAGTGCCTAAGAAGTTCTAAACCACCAGCTCTTTTGCTAACAGTCACCTGTTTTAACTACTGAGTCACCAGGACTGCAGTCTCTCCTCGGGGATAGGAAACTCCAAGGTAATCTAAGTTCATGTCATTGCATAAAGCGCTGATAAGCTATTCTTCATAGAGGCATTGCACTAGAGCACTCCAAAACTGCCCAGATACTAACTGCTAAGATACTAACTTAGACCTGAAGAACCAATGGCCCGAGAACACTCAAATATTTCTTTTCACTGAGAATAATCTGCATATGAAAATAAAACATATATACAGATGCATCTGCTCTTTGACTTTTTTAATAAATTTTTTATTGGGGGCTCATAAAACTCTTAGCATGACCAATATGTACATCAATTGTATGCACATTTGCACATTTGTTGCCATCATCATTCTTGAAACATATTCCTTCTACTTAGGCCCCTGGTATCAGCTCCCCATATTTCCCCTCCCTCCCTACAAATCTCCCACATGAGCCCTTAATAATTTAGAAAATGTCATTGATTTGTCATATCATACACTGTCCGATGTGACAGATCCCTGTTGTATGTACCCCAGGGAGAAGGCTATATGTAGATCCCTGCAATTGGTTACCCTTTTCAACTCCACCTTCCCTCTCCACCCTCCCAATATCACCACTATCACCACTGGTCCTGAAGGGATTATCTGTCCCGAATTACCGATGTTTCCGGTTTCAGTGTATATCCCCTGGTCTAGCTGGATTTGTAAGGTAGAATTGGGATCACTATCAATTAGGATAGTGAGGGGGGTGGGGTGGGAAGGAAGCATTGAAGAACTAGAGGAAAGTCGTATATTTCAATTGTTGCTACACTGTACCTTGAATGGCTCATCTACTCCCTGTGACCTAACTTTAATCAATTCTCCTTAAAATAACAACAAAACTTTAAAGTATATTTTATTATAAAAGTTTAAAAGATTAGATCTAAGCAAAATATGAAGAAACAAAAAATAACACAAATGGCATTGTTCTACACTCAAGTATGAGAAATATTCAAACATTATTTACTTAAATCATTTTCTAGAGTTTACAACAGCCTGAGTTTTCTAGGCCCAAAGACCCTCACACAGCTTTATCCTTTTTCCAGTGTTTTGCAAACCAACTCTCATATCTGGGATCCCTGGGATCCTTGCCATCTTTGCATGACTTGAAGACGTGTGCACTAAACATTGCCAGATGCTTGGGTGACACCTACGATCATACCTAAGATCAGGTCTACAGGAGCCTTTCACTCAAACCCTTCAAACAGAAGGCTGGTCTTTACATACATCTTCACCCATGTGTCAGTCCTGGTAGACTAGAGGAACAAATTTCACAGACTCGCATATAGATGTAAGAAACAAGTTTATAACCAAGATGAACAGGACTTTGAGAAAACATCCCAGCCCAGTCAAGTTCAAAGTCATAAGTTCGATATTAACCCATATGCCCAAGATCAGTCTATAAAGTCTCCTTCCAACTCATGAAGTCACAGGTTAGTGGGTGCAGAATCCCAGCATTGGCAGGGGTCTCCTCATGGCTCTTCACTTCCAGGGCTCAGGGTACATCAACAGCATCTCATGATGGCAGAAGCAACTCATCGCTGGCAGAGGTCTTCATGTGGCTGCCACAGCTTCAGAGGTCTGGTTCCATCAGGGCAAAGTCATGTGGTCTCTCCGCTGGCTCCTCCAGGTTCTCAGATGCTGCCATCTTGTCTTGTCCATGATTAATCATCTCTGGGACCAACTCCCAACAATTGGGGAAGATAGCTTCTCATCTTCATGAGGAAAATATCATGAGATTTCCCAGAAGTTTCAGGAGAAAGCCTTGGCCACATAGAGGCCTCATTGGCTGCTCAATGGCTGTCTCCAGATTAACAGGCTAGACGCCATCCCTACATTTCAATCATAAAATTAACATAAGCACATGACTGCCACAACATATGCCAGGAAGGTCATAGGTGTCATATTGATATATGCTATGCTTTGGTCAATAAAGACAAAATAAGTCTTTAAAATAATTTAAATAAAAATAAATCAACCAAATAATAAATAAGATAAGGTTTTATAGAGCAATTCTTGATATTTTAATAAGCTTATTTTAGACAAGTTTTTCTACACACAATTGTCTTCAAGAAAACCTAAGTAAAACTAGAAATCTGGAATCTCAGAATTAAATTAAAATGCACAGATAGTTTTCCAGTGAGAGACAATACCAGTATCGTTTCTAATAGATGCCTTTTGGAATCAATAACATAAAGTTGAATAATTACTAAAACATATCCATGGGAGCCCTGGTGGCACAGTGCATTAAAGCATACTTATTTATCCATCCACTTACTCACACTTCTAAACATCCATCCATCCATTCATCCATTTACAGAAAATATAAAACTTGAGAACCAATTCTAGCAGGAACTTACAGGTACCAAAAAATAAATATATAGTTCCTGCAGAGTTATTTTTCATTCATACTATAAACATCATTTGGTGTATATTTAAGCTATATTTATTCAACTTTATAATTCTGATACCAGCTATTTCCAAATTCACATTTCAGAAATTAAGTCAGCAAGATTCAGACACATTTTCACAAGGACTAAAACGATGCAAATTAGAACACTAGCATGGAGAGAAAAACATATGAGAAGGAATAATTTAATATCATGATTTCCATTCATGTGTACACTAAAGTCTCCGAAAACCTTTGGACAGAAAATCTAGTCTTTTTGAAATCAATATTTTCATGGAGCTATTCCTGTCAATCAATTATATAGTTCTTATAAAATCCACAAATTTATAAATAACTAAATGTATAAATTAAAATGATAAAAATATGTATTAAACTATTAATACTGTACTAAAATTTGAAAAATAATTTATATATTTACACAAAGATATTTTAATGCATAGTGAATACATGGGTTCATTCTAATTATATTGAGTGACCATTTTGACTTTATGTCATACCCAAGTGCAAGGTCCATGACTAGGGTACATAAAGTAATCTGAATTTGAAGATAAAGAACAAGCGCACAGTTCTCCATCCATAAAACACTCATGCTAAAGAACTAGAAAAAATTCAAAATGATCAGTCTAAGGTACAATTAGATAAACAGAAGTATAATAAGAGTCAAAGAGTTCTACAAAAAGATGTATAAAAGCAAGGTGGACCTAGGCTAGGAAGTCAGAGTCTAAGAGTATAAATCGTTTGTTCCTAAAGTCTGAATTTTACTGTGTGAACTCTTACTGCTTGCTGATTTGTTTTCATTCACTCATTCTTTCTTTCATCTAAATAAAACCCAGAGAACACGTAGAATTATTGTTTTGTTTGAAGGTGAATATAAGACAGGAAATGGCAGTACAGTGGAGTTCTAAACAAATAAAAATAAAATAAACCACCCAAGAAAAAGTAAACGACAATATTGCAGTGAAGTCCTTTCCAGCTCATAAGGTCCCTACCAGACACAGTAGCACTGCCCTGGTGGTGTTCTCAAGACTCTGAAGCAGAAGGTCAGATCTTCCTCCCCTGCAGCAGCTAGTGGGCTCAAACTGCCAGCCTGAGGATGGTGCTCAGGCACTCCTCAGTCACCGTGCGACCAAGCTCCGAACAAAGAGACGGGGCCTCCATTACATGTAAGAAGGCCTGAGCACCTGACTGGACAGTGACGTCAGGATGATGCCAGACAAGCCACTTCATCTTTTTGCCCTTTAGTGTCTTCATCTATAAGATGGGGTTATTACACTACTAAGGTGTTATGAGCCCGTGGCAAGGCAGAGATATTTAAATCTTGTTTGCAAATTCTTCCTATACGTGCATAGGTTGTTCATTTTAACTACATGCTCAGACAGAATAGTCTCAGCAAGAGTGGATTAGAAGGGAGTCTCGCTTGTTAGAATGAGGACCCCTGAAGCTGAATTTAGCAATCGTTTCGCAGGAGCCTACACAGTCAGTTGTTAGGTCCAGTCTAGCCATTCAATAACCACCATAATCTAGAAGAGGTGTCCAAGGAACTTCCTCTCGTCCATCCACAGGGAGTGTGACATTGACGGCACCATCAGCTCCAAATTCTGGCCTCAAAATGCTAACAGTGATTTTCTGGTATTTAACCTAACTAACTTTGGAGATATATATATATATATATATATAGATATATATATATATATATATTCAGCAGCTTTAAGAAATTATTGCAAAAATTTTTTTAAAGAAATTATTGCACACCAGCTGAGGAAATCGGTCTATATGAAAGCACACATCTCCAGCCTCTTAAAACCCAAAACATGTCTATTAGATGCTAGGGAAAACAATTCTAGGTATTTCTTGCTTGTGTTAATTTGAACTGAGAAAAGATGTTGTTCTTAGTTGTTTTGTGTTTTAAGAACTCTTTGTTATCTGTATATCACAATTTGTTGAGGAGTCAACACCCAATCACCTGAGATAAATCCAGATTTGAGGCTGATTGATGGTTTCTTTAACACACAGTAATGGTGGGACAGTTTTCTATCTTGTTTTGTTTTCTTAAATCATTTTACTAGGGGCTCATACAGCTCATATCATAATACATACAAACATCCAATTTGCCAAACACATTTTTACATTTGTTGCCATCATTTTCAAAACATTTTCTTTCTACTTGAGCCTTTGGTATGGGTTCATTTTCCCCTTCCTCCCTCACCTTTTCCTATTCAAAATTGACACTATAATCTCAAAGCTGTATACATATTAAGAATAAATTTCGGATGATAAATCATCCATATTACAAAAAGCACAATAATAATTCAAAAAAAATGAGGTGGCAGTGCTTTCCGGGTGTAAATATTTCTGACGGTTCTAATGTTAACTCCATTGGTCATTGCTCGTTCTTCATTACACAAAAAATAATAATTAGTAATATTTATAACTTTAAGTCTGAAATTTATATAAAGACAAAGAGCTTTCTATCATTTCTTCCTCATATACCAGTTCATACTTCCATTTCCTTTATGCCAAGAAATAGCTCCTACTCTCTAGGAGTACAGAAGACTTGCTTTTGTACAAATTTAAAATAATATCAGCTGGAATGCAAATATAATAGTAATTATTTTGACATACACTGGCCATAGACTGTATGTGACACCCTTAGCTGCATTTTGAGGATCTTTTCATGAATAACATAATTCACTATGTAGCTCACCTTGTGAAGCACAGAGTTTATCTAGAAAATTTCCCCCTTCTCTTGCAAAACCCCCCTTAACTGTGTAATATGCATCAATTCTTACTCTTCGTTGACTCCCCCCACCCCCTTTTGTTGTTCGGTGACTTTGAATGACCTGCAACTCATAAGAAACAGACTTCTCACAGCACTAACACTATTCAGTTCTCCACTATCACTGCTACATTCGAACCCATTGTTTCAGCCACTCTGCCAATACATCACGTTAAGAAAGGTCCTCCTTTGGTGACTAGCCCGACTTAATCAAGCATCATGCCATTCTCCAGCATTTGGCCCTTCCATGTAGCAATGACAACTTATATGAGAAGTCTTGACATCTGGACTTTGGAGGAATATTCTGGTTGTACTTCTACCAAGATGGATTTATTTATTTATTTGCTGAACCATAACCAAAGACACATATTATTTGCTGCCTTGATGTTCCCTTGTCTGTCTTTCACACTCAGGTGTTTTTGTAGTTATTGTTCGGTGCGAAGATTCCTACTTATTGTGACCCTTTGGACAAGAGAACGATGCACTGCCCCTGTCCTGTGCCACCCTCTAAACTGTCCCTGTGCTGGCACCCATTATTTCAGCCACGGTGTCAATCCATTGCATAGATCAGGGGTGTCAAACTCAATAAAAGCGGGTCCTCTGGGGCAAGAGGCAAGATTCGCACAGGCCACACATCACGTTCACAAATTTTGTTCGATTTCTATTTTGAAGTCAGGCTTCAGGAATAGGGATAGGATAATTAAAACACTCTAATTTCCTTTATCTACACATTTTATTTTATTTCATGTATCTATAAGACTGAAGTTATTTGTTTTTACCCAAATTTTGACAGCACTTTCCTCCTACTAGTTTTCACTTATCTCTTATGTTGTGACCAGAAAATAGAACAAAGTAACAAATAAAGGGCTGAGCCCCAGTGGCGTAAGTGGTTGAGTGCAGGACTGTGACCCAGGGGCTTGGCGGTTCAAATCCAGCAGCTGCTCTCCACGAACAAGACTGCGTAGCTCCCATGACCACCAGAGGGCAGTGATGCCCTCCCCCCAAAAGTAACAAATAAAAAACACAAAATGTTGGACAGCTGACAAACACAATGCACAATCATAATGGCTTCCTCTAAAAATGTTCACTAGCACTGTTGCTAGGTGTGATCTGTTACAGCACAACTCAGAATGCTCTTTTTAACCTTTTCACTATTGGGATATGTTTACATTTCATGATACTGAGAAGGACAAACACATCACTTCCAAATGTCACAGGGACTGAGTCAGCACATTTATACACATCCACACACACCCCACCCCCCAGGAAATGCACCTGGCCATGTGTTACTCATCTTCAGTAATTAAGGGGTTAACAGGAGGATTGTGTATGTGGTATTGCTTCACTCTCTCCTTAGCACTATTTTCTCATAACAATTTTTTTTCTGTTTTCATTTTATTTCAGAGTATCGCAGGTGACAAAAATTTACCTTGGGAGCTGCCAGTTAGACACCCTTGGCATAGATGGTCTTCCTCTTTCTCACTTTACACTTTCCCAAACAGGATGTCCTTCTCCAGCGACTGGTCTCCACTCAGAGCAGGTCCAAAGTACAGGAAGCAAAGTCAGTTTGTGGGTTTCTGACAGACTCACGACGCTTTTATCCTGCAGACTGACCTATTTTCTTGCAATCAGAACTGGATGCTATTGTGCAATCCCATTTCTCACCCACTATCATCACTCAGGGTTCATCTGGGCCATGCCCCAAGGGCTGTGCATGATGAAAGTGTTTCCCCTTTGCCCTGCTAATAAATTGCTTTTCATGTCAATGGTCATGAAGTTGACTCTGATTGCTAAGATTCCATGTGCGCCAAGAAGAACCGCCTCACAGAGCTTTCAAAATTGTGACCTTTTGGAAGCAGATGTCAAACCCTGTCTTCCCAGGTCCCTCTGGTAGCTTCTAACTGCCCACTTTTCAGCTAGTAGCTGAGCACTTAACCTTTTACATCACCCATCAGCGTGGTTAATACACTAGGCTCTTGTAAATTGACCGCTAAAACTAAAGCACCCATGCTAATCTTCGAACCTTCACTACTTGCCGTAAGCTCTCTCCCGAAGTCCTAGCTGGCAGTTGTTGCCTTTCCTGTGAGTAATGCTGATGTGTCCCTGTACTGAGGGGTGCTGTATTCACCAGTCTGGGACCTGCCTGAAATTGCAGTCACCACCACAGGATCGTGAATACCACATTCAAGCTTGAATTTGAGGTTGCATGTGAGTGCTGCATTTGATTCTACAAGAGACTCTCCCTCTGAGAGCTTCATTTCCTCAGGCCCAACCTGAGAGACTGCTCCCAACCTCAGTGGCATCTTTTAGGAAAAACATTTGAGACAGCATGGTTTAAGATGGTAATGAGTTACTAAATATTAATTTCTTCATTTTTTTTAAAGAAATCACAGATTTATTATAATAGCAACGTGACCCAGGTGCTTTGTACTGTTCTTGTGCACTTAAGGGACTCCATGTAGAACACTTTTGTCTACGAAACATGGCCTGTTTACAGGATGATATTGAGGGGTTCAATCAGTACGCCTTTCTGTTACTCTTTCTTCCTCTCTGAAAAGCAGATTTAATGCCTGAATTGGCAGTAGCACCAACATGATCCAAAGACTACATTACTGCTTACATTCTGAGCACCCTAGTCTGTAGAAGTATATGAATAGCAACAACAGTCTAAAATCCATTTACAGTGTCCCTACATAAATATCACCTCCATGGGATATTTTCTGCTAATTATCCAGGATGGAGATAGTCTTCCCCATAGGCAAGGGATCTTGGTCAGTAGATTGCCACCATCCCTCCCTGACCAGCCCAGCTAGGGGGTTGTCTCTCTCTCAGGGGCTTGCCTAGATGTGCCCTTGACGGAAATCAACATACTGGTGAAGGTAGAGAGGGTCACATACTCACTTGTCATGCCTTATATGTTTGGACCTCATGGTCTTTGTCTGAAGGCCCTGGACCAATCTTCAAAATCCTTATATCTAAAATATACATGTCTAAGTATGGTCTCATCGAGTCCCACCTACAATTGCAATGTATGGACCACACCTTTGGGATGGTTTCCTTTGCCCTCCCTAGCTCCTTTTTAAAGCATTGTGTTCAAACAAACACTGGGACACCATTCTAACCTCCTGTTGAACTCCCTCATGCAGGTGATGTGTCTGTGTCTATAAGTTGTATGATAGTTATATAATTTAATGTCAACTTTAAGATATAAAAGTATAGGGTAGAGTCTAGCCTGTCAATCAGGTCATGGTCTGATGGTGCCTATTGGGGGGGGGGGCACAGCTTTCAATTGAGGAGGGGTCTGGGAACCTCCATTCTTTTTGCCTTCACTCTCTTGCTATGGAGTCCCTCAGAGAGCTGCCAGGGCCACCACCATTAGATTCATGGGATACCCGCCAAGGTGATGTGTCTACATTCTATATCATTCCATGTGGCTTCCTAAGTCTGAAGAGGGCTTTACTGACTAGGATTGCACCTATGGGCTTCAATTGGACTGAGCTGGGATATTTTCTTGATGTAAATACATGAATGCCCCTTAATCTATTTCTCTAATCAAGCTGCCACTGTTGTCTTTGTCTTGTTCTAGATTTAATGAATGCTTTCATCAAATTACATTTGATATGGGGGTTTCTTTATTCTCTAAAATGAGACAAAGTTGAAATACTAAAGATGATAAAAAGCAATGTGGCAGTTACATAATATGTTGTCAATTTGAGACTTTTAAGAGTGATGTGATGGTGTTTAGCTTGTCTATCAGGTTGCACTTTGATGACCTCATTTGGAGGTGCTAAGGAGAGAAATGGCATGTGGGAGGAGGGGCACAGGCTCACTCCCAGGGAGATATTTCTGCTGACAAAACACATGGAGCTATGCTAACGCCCTGGAAATGGAGGAGCCACATTGACCCCCCTGCCATCACTGAGATGCTTCTACCACCACTAGATCTACAAGACTTTTCAACCACTGGCATGTGATATTCCTGCATTCAGCAACATTGCATGTGATTCATGGGTTTGAAGAGGACTTTCTAGTTTGGTATCAGAGATATGGGCTAATATCGGACCTATGGACTTGATATGGACTGGACTGGTATGTTTTCTCAATACACAATTGCTTTTTTATATAAAGCACTTTCTTTTTTTGTTTTCAATGACTTTATTGGGGATTCTTACAGCTCATATAACCTTCAATACATCATTTGTATCAAGCATATTTGTATACGTGTTGCCACATTCATGCCCAAATATTTTCTACTTGAGTCCTTGGTATAATCTCCTCTTTCCCTCTCCTTTTTTTTTATAAATAATTTTATTGGGTGCCAATACAACTCCCATCATGATCCATATATACATCAATTGTATGCAGACCATATTTGCACACTTGTTGCCATCATCACTCTCAAAATATTCTCCCTCCCCTTAAGCCCCCAGTACCAGCTGCCCATATTTCCCTACCCTCCTCACCCCCTCTCCCATGAACCCCTAATAATTTATAATTTTTTATTACTTTTTCATATCCTACATGGTCCAATGTGTCCCTTTACTCAATTAAAAAACTCTTTCTTATACACATATAGTCTGGTTAGTGAACCAGACTAACCCCAGGGGCATGTAAGGAGTCTGCTTCCAGGAAAGCATACCTGAGCAATGACACCAAAACTGACAGCCAAACTCCCTGCACATAAGACATGTGAGTCCTTAAGCCATTTTAAAGGTTTAAATCATTTAATTCCTTTACCATTTCTGACACTGGAAAAATGAACATGAACCTAATAGCTGAACATGAAATTTACATTTCTAAATACAAATATAGACACAAAAAATCTACTCAATGGGATATTATCTGTGAATTATCATTTCATTTGGGAGTCCCCCCTCAAAAATAAAAAAAAAACTATCAATATTTTATTTTTCCCATATGTCATTAAATATTTCAGTGAAATATAATGAACACATACCTACTTTATACCAGTCCATCAGAGCACATATAAACACTTTAAAATCCTGCTTAGGAATGCTGATTGAATGATTTCTGGTCAAAAGGCACAATCTTTCTAGAAAAATCCAAAGATGCTCTCTTCATAAAACAAGTTCAAGTAGTTTTATTGTTTTTATTGCAATGTAAGTTGCCAAGGGAAGTCATTAAAAACATAAAGCCTTAAAAGAGGCAGAAAGAAAAAAAAGCTATGCCTAGAGTTTATAAGGTAAAGGTAGATAGTCTGATAAAAGATCAGAGCTCCAACTACATTTTGAGTCTTGACATCCATTCAGACATCATCCTAATTTCTTTACTCCCTTCAAGTCAAAATGACAGACAATTCCAGAAAAGCCATCAGGCCAGTGACCATGATGAATCCAGGAGAACTGAAAGAAGCAGTTTGCCTAAGGACATGGAAGCTAAGCAGTGCTCTCAACACATCCCCTGTCAATGCTGACACAGGGGGCCGAGTAGAACTCTTCCTTCAGGTTTCTTTTGTTTGTTTGTTTGGGGGGGAGGCATCACTGCCCTCTGGTGGGAGTAGGAGACCTGGCCTTGCTCCTGGAGAGCTGCTGCTAGATTTGAACCCCCAACCCAGAGGGCCGCAGTCCCACACACAACCACTACACCACCAGGGCTCAGCGCTCCCTCAGGTTTCTGAGACTGCAAATATCCCTTTGGAGCAGCTGACAAGGTTTAATGGTTGACCTTATTGGCAGTAACTCATTGAGTTGCCCACTCTGTTACCAAGACACTTTATGCTGAAAAGAAAAGAAAAAGGCAAAGAAACCTGTCCAAGGCATGTCCTTTTCAGAATGAAGGCATAAAGAAGATGGGCAGTTATCATAAGACCACACTTTTTACTCATGTGAAGAGGTCCCAACTCAGAAACCCACAGGGCTGTGCGCCCCATCCTGCACACTCAGTGTGAGGCTGAGTGGACCTAGTGGTGATGAGTGGGAGTGGGAGGAAAGGAGTTGGAGTATGCATGATGGCACAGAGTTTTGTTGGCAATTGTTTTGAAAGATGAAGCTGAATTTTAATTTTTATATATGTTAGTCTTGTAACGATTGTTTTGGGAAGACACTGTTCTGATGACAGGCATGACCATTTCCCCCCTTTAAGGTTTACTCTTGCAATCATTGACGAATGAAATATCTTTTCTTCACTACTGTTATGTTGGGACCACGTTCTCCTAGGTCAAGTCTAAGGATATCTAGAAGAGGGCTGGAAATGCTAATTCTACCACAAGTGAATTCTCTATCTCGAGCACAGGAACATTTGGGTTCTTCATTCTCTAGAAATAGGAAGGCAAAGTAATGAACATCTATCAAGTCTGCAAAATCAGGTATTTAAATAACTTTAATATGAAACATCCCTCTACTTCACAATATGGCTCATGAAAGCCAGATGGCTGTGGAACATAGAGGGTAATAATTCAAAGCCATGTTTAAAAACAACTCTGCACTGAAAAGTGTTTATATAAAGCAGATTTAAATGTGGTTCACTTTTACTGAAGATTTCCCAGATAGTGGGATACATTCAGTTGCAGAATAGAACTCCTTTTTAATGACTTTTACACTTGAAGGGAAGAAATAGTATAATTACGTTTACTCAATTTTATAAGTGTACTTCAATATTAAAATAGGACATATCAAAGGTCTCATTTTTTCCAGGAAGCCAACAACTTAAGGAGAAAAAAATGAAATTTTCCATCCACATTTTCTAAAAGGATGTGTCTAAATAATAATTAAGCTCTTGCTATGGGTTAATACACCAAATGATCCACTCATTCTTAGCCCATCACAACGTTTATTAGCCATCAGTGTTTTACAAAAAGAAGCATTGAAACTGATTCATTGAATTTTGAGTGGGAGGATTTACCTAGAAAATTTGAGTGTTCATATCATGTTCTTTCTGCCAGGTGCATCCTCCTCATCTCTCTCTCTCTCTCTCTCTCTCTCTCTCTCTCTCACACACACACACACACTCTCTCTTTCTCCCTCTCTCTTTCTCTGTGTGTGTGAGAGAGAAAGAGAGAGAGAGAGAGAGAGAGAGAGAGAGAGAGAGAGAAAGAGAAATAGAGAGAGATATTGAGATTGTGGTGGGTTTGTGTGGTAAGCATTGGTATCGCAATGTAGTCACTCAACAAGTTTGTCTATATAGAAGAATCTGGCATATCAACATCAAAACTGCCTCTCATTTCAAACAAACTATACTGAGACATTGACTGACACACTGGGTAGCAGGGTAAGCTAGGATCAAACAAGGCACTTTAGAGATAGAATAAAGTCACATAGGGGATGAATCTGGGTGCCAAACTCAAAATGTCTTGACTGGTTTATAAGAGGACTATAATGACTATTATTATATTAACTTGATTTTGTTGCTAATCAAGAAGTTATGAAGCAGTTGAATAAAATTAGATTAGTAGCCCTTGGTAAAGTACATGGTCCTCCATAATGTTAATGGACAGCCACCAATCAGTTGACCATCTTAAGTAAAAAGGAGACTTTTTTCATAAAATGTACTTGGGTTCCATACTTTAACTAGATCCCACATCCCCCTACCCTGCCAACACTCTCACTATCATCTTGTCCTGTCTTCTAACAACCTGTGGACACAACACAAGTCTACAGGTCTGCATGAGATCCCAACCTAACTTCTGACTGACACATTTTGAATTTGCCATTCCTATATAGCTTTGTAAGCTTCCTAAAAGGAAATGTATCTATCTATCTATCTATCTATCTATCCATCATCTATCTACCTACCTATATATCTATCATCTATCAACTATGTCTCTCTCTATACATATCCATCTGTCTTTCTATTGTTCTCTGTACAACTTACTAATACTGATTCCTTAGAAAATCTTGAATAAAACAGCCCATTCAAGAGAGTTTGTACGACTTAGGGATATTAGAAATCACATGTTGACAGGGGTAAAGGGAATTGTGAATTATCAGGAGAAATAACTAAATCCATGCAGGAAAACTGTAGTTGGAAAATCCCGGAAGTGTGAGGATTCAAGCAATTTGGTTTCTAGGTATTCAGTCATGTATAACAAGGTGTATTTTTTTCTTGTGTGTGTGTCTCCCCCACCCTCATCTCAAAACCACTAGGTTCAATCTTAGATGACAAATTCAGCATATAACAAAGGGCCAGAGAGAGCAGAGGGGAATCTGGAATCAGTGATCTTTTATTAAAACCACTGAGCTGCCCAATCCGAGATCATCAGTTTGAAATCACTAGTTGCTTCCGGGGGAAAAGATCATGCTGCATACTGCCATAAAGAATTCAGAAACCCATAGGATCAGTTGACATTATTCTACAGAGTCCACATGAGTCAAAATTGAGATGATGGTAGTAAGTGGTTATTTATCACCTTCCAGGCTTCCTAGATTAAGGTATAGATTTGAGGTAGAGTGACTTTAATTTGGGTAAGATAAGGATTGGAATTAGCTTGGACCAGTGATTTAAATACTTGACAAGTGAGTTTTACTTAGTACTGGAGCTTGATTAGTACAGCTTTGCAATCTGCCAGAATATTGCAGGGTAAAGAGATTTTTTTGTTTGTTTTTTGGGGTTTTTTTTGGGGGGCATCACTGCACCCAGGTGGTGGGAGTAGGAGGCCCTGCCTTTGCTCCATGGAGCTGGAATCGAACCTCCATCCCAGTGGGCCGCAGAACCACTACACCACCAAGGCTCAGCCGGTAAAGAGATTTATTATAACAAGGTAGAAAGATATCCAAGTAAAAGAATAACACTGCTTCATTCCTTGTGGAATGTACTTCACTGAATTTACCTGATTAGCCATTCCAGTTGTATAATGATTAAAACAAATATTTATGTTGTAAGATATCAGGAAGTAATGCTATACTTTAAAATGCACACATGCTTAATATAAAAAATACATAAGATACAGCACACAGAATAAATGGTTGAAAACAGATTGGTTCACTCTTTTTCTCAAAATATAAGTTATAAAAGCCAATTTTCTTTGATAAATGCTGACCAAACTACTGGTTTGAATCTTTACTCTTAACAAATTTATGAATCTCATTAATTGGAAGCTTATCAATTATTTAACAATCCTTTTTCAGCAATCATAATTACACATATACTTAAAGAATGCTAATATAATTAATATGCTCATGATAAGAACTAAGTTCAAGTATAATTTACATATGAAGTGAGCAAATTAATAAATTAGCTATTAAAACAAATATACGTGGGTGCTAAAAAATACAGCTTCCTTATGCAGAAAGAGATTACATTTATAGAATATTAGGAGAGTATTTTTCATTCTTTTTAAAAATGCCTTATTGGCACATAATATTGAATAGTTCAATTATATTAAGAATAGGTTTTATAATCATTATCACAATAAATTAGGAATAGTTTCTTCTCACCTGTTATAATTTTAATTGTCATTAGCTTTTCATTGGTCCCAACCCCTCCAAGAAATCATTAATACAGTTGTTGTCTTTATAGTTTTAATATACAGGAAAATACATCAACACACACAGAGAGAATCACTAAGAACAATAAGAAAATAAAACCTAAAACATGTCAAAGGGAAAAGTAGGCAGAAAATAATGAAAATGCACAACAAATTGAAAATGAGTGCAAATGGGGGATCAATTAATAAGGTTTCAAATTTTAATCTAATTGTAACATCTGTTGTAATCAACTTTGCAATGCACACTGCTTGATTGCAAGGCTATTCATATTCCTGGTCTACGGTCCAATTGGTTTCATCAATACCTTAATTATTGTGTGGACCTCATAAATGGATTTGGGGCCTCCACTGTCATCAAAAGCCTTCTGCACATTGGGTGCTCACATTTTAGTTCTGATACCTTCCCTCCTCAACATTGGAATTTTATTATTTACAATCCTTGGATCACTCTAGTTAGCGTGCTTCATCCATGTGAACTTAGTTGATGCTGCATTCATACAACTGTTTTTCTAGAGACAATCCTTTAAGACAGAGAGGCTATTCTTTCTGAAATCTCAGCACCATCTAGTATCTTTACTACACTTTTTTATCTCCTCATTAGGGTGAGCATCAAGAGGTCTATATCATAAGAATGAATTGTTCTCAGATTGGGGCCAGAATAAAGTATAAGCCCCAAAGTCATTTATATATGTAGGGCTTGCATATTTCTCTGGTTCACCTTAAAGACATGCATAATTTTATGTTACAGAACAGTATCAGTCATCTCCCTGTTGCATAAGGTAATTCTATGGATACTCTCATTACTTTAGCCAATGGTTCAGCTTTAAATAATAAATGAGCAAATGAAATTATACAAGTATAGGCTGGCTACAAACTGCAATACATGAATTGTTGACTTGTAAAGATTACACTCTTTAGGGACTGGACACTATTTATACAAAGAGTCGGGCTTGGTAGGAGGGCAGAACCTTCGTTAATATTCACTCTCAGTGGCACAAACATGTCCACCAGATTAATGTATGTCATAAATATATGTGATGTGGGCATTAAATAAGTATATATGGTAAGTCCAAGTCAGCATTAATTGGCCATTCCCAAAGCAAGAGACTGGAAGCAAGGTCCAATAGCAGCCCATTTGCTACCCATGGGATAGCAGGCATCTGCTTTTTCAACCTCACATCAAAGAGCGATGGGTGAATTTAAGGGACAGACCACTTCATTTAGTGGGTTCTTTATTGAGGAGTGGATATTTTTGGACAATTATCTAAAATGTCATATCATTCCTTCTCAGAGAGAGGTCCAAATCATATTTCCATTTTAAAGAAATATAAAATTAATATAAAATATTCTAAATGATTGAGGAACAATTTTAACTTATGTTGTACTTAAGATATATTCTAGCTAATTACTTCATGAAACAATTGAAAATGGTGGAATGATAAGGTCTTTCAAGCTTTAATTAACATCATAAGCACATTTCTTTCCTTTTCTTGAGTGTTTTGTAGCTTGCAGATACCCACACATATTTAGAATCCTGCTTATCATTATTGAATTGATGAATTAGTCCACCAACAACTTTTATGAACAGTTTTTGTTTTCTTTTTGGGGTTTGGTATTCTTGTCTGTTGTAACCCTAAAACTAGGTAAATGTTTAACCTTAAATTTATTATTTCTGCTCTAAAATTAATGATGAATTTTATTTTATAGTAGGTTACTGTACCCATAAATGGGTAGATGATGTCAAGGAGTGTGGGACGGAAAAGAATGTATGGAAACCGGTTGTCATAGCAATAGTACAATACTGCTTGGTGTGATTGAACTAAGAATGATATGGTATATGTATTAACACCAAATTAGCAATATTAAAAATAGTACTAAAAGAAAATATAAAACTTGAAATAAAATATTTAATTGTTGATTATAGTGATAAAATAATAGTACTTGTTTATAAGTGTTCTGAAACTTAAATATTATAAAATGTGTAAAACACTTACAACAATGATTGCATGTGACAGTCAATAAGTGTTAGTCATTATCGTTTTTGCTTCTACATTTACAACAACTATTGCAGCCACATCAGGCACTGTGTTAATATTCAAAGAAATCTTACATAATTTCTCCCATGAATTCACCTGGGTCCTATGGAAAATTCAGAAATATGTGGGTGAAGATTCTGGACTTATTTTTGGATCAAGTAAATAATTTCTATATATTTTAGAGTGTGAAAATAATATACTTAGTATAGAAATCTAAATACAAATCACTCAATTAGCAGAAATTCCTTGGCTTTTTTCATATTAACATTGTCACATCCTAAATTATGAATTATAATTTGTTCTCAGAATACATCTAAGTAACCATTTGTACAAGTTGCTCACATGTTTAACTCAAAACCCTGTTTCCTTAAATGAAAAAAGCCTTCAGTAGCGAACAGAGTATGAGGACCTCACTAGGTAGAGATAGATACAAATTCCATCTTTCACTGAAACTGTTGACACTAATGATATATGGTACTCTACTTCATATGAATGACTCAGCATTCTACTCAACAACAAATGATGCCTTTGGACTGCCAATTTTGTACTTAGCAGCCAGAGACATCATTCACTGCATCAGCACTCCAAGATCTTTATAATATTGCTAAGAAGACCATAAAATTATATTGTTTGCAATTCAAGATATTTCTGATATTAATGAGGACAACAGATGTAAAAATGTGCGTGACATACAATGGATGAATGTATAGATTGTGAGAAGAGTTGTAAGAACCTGCAATAAAATGATTATATATATATATATATATATATATATATCATAACAGTCAACTTGAGAAATCATCCATTCTAACATATTTGAAAATAAATACTATGACATGAGAAAAATTCATTTACCTACTACTTTTAATTCAATCAAAAATATTTTCCATACGATATACACAGACATCTGTGCCTTCCTTTTTTACACTGTTACAGTCTGGTGACAGCTATCAAACAGGTAAAAGGGTAATTTTCTGTACTGATAAGTGCTATGATGAAATGAACCAAAGGTAATAGAAATGACTGCAGTGGGTTATTTAATTGCGTGTTCAAAAATGACCTCTAAAGGAAAGAATATGTTAGCTATGCTCTCAACAATGATCAAAAAAAAAAGAATATTCTAGCTGTGTCTCTGTGAAAGGCAGACAGTTTTTCTGCCAAATATGCCCATATCCTCAAACCCCATGAATATTACTTTTCAGAACAGAGATGAGTACACAGTGGAAAAATAGGTTTTTAGAGAGAGGTGACACTGAGGTGGAGAGAACTCATCCTAGATTATATGGTCAATCTTGATTTAAACAAAAAGGTCCTTAAAACTGGAAGAATAATTTGTGTGTGTATATGTGTGTATTTCACTTTGGGTTTTTTTCTCTGTTTGTTTTCTTTATTGTGGGTAGTCTTTTTGAATTTTTTGTTACGTTTTTCTATGTTTTCTAGTATATGAAACCCAGGACAGATGAGCCTTCAGAGACAACCAAAATAGGGTTCCTGGGGGCAGGGCAGATGTGTAAGGAGTTTCTGACATCTAGGAGTTCAAGTTCTGGCAAATGAAAAATCCGTTGTTCAAGGAAGACAATGTTTCAAAAATGATTTTGGCAGCCATTGTGCAATACTCTTGATGTGACTGAAGTATAGAATGACATGATGTCAGGATTAGCTCTTAATAAAATAATTGGGAAAAAGTGGAAGAAAGGCAACAGAGGAGTTCAAAGAAATACGAGCAGCGTTAGATTCTCTGGAGAAGGGTGATTAGGAAAATGTTCAAGCAACGCAGCAAAGCACCCCGTCATAGAATGGCATGTACCATCGAGGCTGGTCTGACACAGGAATCCCATGGACAGCAGAAGGAAACAATGTCTGGAAATTCTTATGTCTGAGCCCATTGTTGCAAAGATCTTGTGTTATTCCAGAGATGTGTTCTGCATTAATAACAGTCAGAAGACCTGGCTTTAGAGCCAAGTCATTTAGTTTGTGATTCTTATTCTACCACTCTCTTGCCTCCTGTGTGTTTTCAATAATCCTTAGGTATTTATATCAGTAGTTTTGAGAAACCAATGTATTCCTTATTTTCTTCAGATCATCTTTAATTAGATTTTGTGCTATCTCATTAATCATCTTTATGTAACTGAATGCAATTAGCTAATAAAAAGACATTTTAAAATGCCCTTTTGACTTTGTTAATATGCCCATGAATAATTCTTTATTTGCAAGCACAAAGATAACAAAAACCCTATGTAATTGCCCAACTAAAAAGAGAATGGGAAGGGGAAAAAGAGAAATATTTGTTACATTTCCCACTTTCTTTTCCAGTGAATGCAAATTAAGCAAAAGAATAGCTTTGCAAGGAAAAAATGAACATCGGCCTCACTTTTTTTTGGCAATATTGACAATACAGACATTGGAGCTTTCAGCCCTGGGACTGAAGTCTTGGCATGACTCACAAATGAACAAACCATTTCCCATGTCTTTACCTAATGACCAGCTGATTCTAATTCTAATATTTCTGCTCAGTACCCACTTGCATTTCAAATGTCTGAACAAGTACTTCAATGGCATTCAGATTGCAATGCAGCACCTCATTGCTGCAATGTTCACAGGTCTGAAAGGTGTCCTGGCAGTATACTAAGAAGCAGATGCCTTTTCTGTTGTGGGCGATCCCCACACTGCTGTTTCTGCCACTTACTCAAAACTAGAGGTTTGTGGGATAGGAGAACTCACACATGAGATTTTAAATATATATCCTGCAAGCCAACTAATAGTTTATATTTTATGAAAACTAGCGAGAAGCTGCAGTGAATCACAAAAAAAAAAAATCTTTATCATGTCACCCTTAATCGTCCCCAGTCTCTATACAAAGTTATAGCTAGACGGGTCTGAAATGAAATGAGATATACCACTTGAAAGTCAATTTGATATGCCTTATGAACACAAAGACAGAGATGCTAGTATTTTGCAAGATTTGTTCTATAGATCTACCTCTTGTCTCAGATTGCCATAATTTATTGGCTTGTGTAGTGCTGTAATGCTGGAAGCTATGTATGTCACATGATATGACAGTCACTCAGGGACAGGTTTAAACAAACCTTTGAGACTGAGATAGACTAACAATAAACGTTTGAAAAAATGAACTAGTAAAAACTTTATGAATTGTAGTGCAACACTGTCAGATAGAGTGCCAGAAGATGGCTCCCTCAGTTAAGAAGGGAGTCAAAGGATAACTGGCTAGTGGTCTCCCCCAAGGAGAATTGACCTTGGTATAGAGAGAATACAACTTTTAGAGACCTTCATTTCTAGTGACTCAAAATGGAAAGAAACAACTTCAAACTATTAGTAATCAAAGAATGTATTATGAAGAATATGAACCTAAGAAAATTATAAATTGTCAGAGTGAAATGGAAGTTTTTTTTTTTCATTTTAACTTTTCCCTGAGGGGGTGCACTGTTCCTGGAAGTGTCCCAACACCAGGTCAATGCACGGAGTGGACAAAGCAAGCTTCTATTCCATCTTTCTGCTCCAAAAATCCATTTAATATATTGTCCTCAGATAGAGGACATATCAGATATGTTAAACTTATAAGAACAGCTACTACACTTGATCTTAGCCAAAAGGTCAGGAAGCAATGTGAAATGGAAAATTTGGGGCTGAGTCCTCGTGGCGTAGCAGTGGTGTATGGGACTGCAGGCCTCTAGGTTGGCAGTTCAAATCCAGCAGCAGCTCTCCAGGAGCAAGGTTGGGCCTCCTACTCCCACCAGAGGGCAGTGATGTCCCCCCCACAAAACAAAACAACAAAAACAAACAAACAAACAAACAAAAATGGAAAATTTTAAGGTTGCTATCTGGATATTTATGAGCTGCAATGCACTTACATTGGCCATTTCGATAACAGAAACCACATGGCCTACCATGCTGGTGATGACAAAACTCTGAAAAGCCGTATCACATCATTTTTCAAGAGGAATATTTCAAGATAGATCTTGAAGTTTAACATTTTGCATTATATTTGTGTGACAACACATAAGGTAAATTAATAAAGTTATTATACAAATTTATTCATTAATGAATAATGCTAAATATGTAGAAATTAAATATTTTACTAAGTTCTGCAGCCTAAAATTGATAAAACATGCAATCAAATGCACTGATAATGATTGGTGAGTGAAATGTGAAATTTGGAAACAAAAAGGATCAGTATTTAAAAAACATAGTAATAAGAAAGAATGGCAGAGATATCATGGTGGAATACAGCAAGGCCAAAAGTAAATTTACTGAAAATGTCTTCTTTCAATTACATAAAAATATACTATACATTAGAATCTCAACATGTGGAATACATAGAAATCAAATCAACTACATTTGCAGAAAGAGATGATAGAGAAGATCACTATCACTAACCAGGCACCAGTTACAGAATAGACTATTAATTGCTCATATATGATTGTAAAAAGAAGCTATTAAAATAAATTCATAAACCAAAGAACAGCCTTAAGTATATCTGATCTGAATCTAGAACCTATCTCAAGAATAGATTGGAGGGGGCTGAGGCGTAGTGGTTGTGCGCAGGACTGCGGCCCACTGGGATGGAGGTTCAATTCCAGCTCCACGGAGCAAAGGCTGAGCTTCCTACTCCTACCACCTGAGGGCAGTGATGCCCCCCCCCCAAAAGAATAGATTGGATGCTTTGAACACTAATGACCAAAGATCATACAAATCATGAGATGACATCAAAAGCACCCATGCATGTAAAAGGCAAAATGTGAAAATAGAGAAAGAAAGAAAAGTATGATATAAATATAAAATTTTACTCCAATGTGTGTATCTGACTGTGGAATATATAATGTGAAAAAAATGGTGAAGAAAAATACTTGAACAGAAATTCCAGAGTGACCCATGAAGACAAAGTTAAGTCCTATAATGAAATGTGCAAAGACCTAAAGTTAGAAAGCTAAATGACATTTCTAAAGCTGACAAAAAATTTTAAAAATTCACATGTAGAGTTGGGACATTAAAGATTTTCTGGTCAAAATATTGAACAGCATAAGAAATATATTTTAAGAGCTACAACACAGAATTACAGTATCAAAATAATTAGTCAGCCTTCATCTGTACCCAGTGTTTGTGCATGGTCAAGAATAGATGGTATTGAAGAAGCAAAGTCCAAGCTACAGGGAAGGGATTGTTGTAAAAAAGCCTCTACCTATTGATGAAACACAAATATCCATAGCTCCACTATATGGACACAATGATCACTCCTCTATGCCAATATTTGTAGAAGATGGCCACCTGGTCAACCAGCTAGAAGAGATTCATTCTCAGATTAATCTCAATAAATGTGCCGTATATACCTGAGTATAAGGCAAGCCGAATATCAGCCATGACACCTAATTTTTTTTCCGACATCACTGCCCTGGTGGGAGCAGGAAGCCCAGCCTTGCTCCTGGAGAACTGCTGCTGGATTTGAACCATAAACTCTGTGGGCCGCAGTCCTGCACATGACTGTGCCACAAAGGCTCAGCTAATTTTGTTTTTTTATTGTTTATTTTGCACTCCACTACACCTGATTTTACCACATAAGGTGCTGAAAAGCTAGACTAATACACAAATATATATGGTAATTTAACAGAATAAAGAAATCATTAAATGTCATCATTTCTATCACACATAAGTAAATTTTGGTGAAACTAATTTCTAAATGGTTACAGCAGATCATGGGCACGGAACTGTACCACTTCAAGTCAAAATCAGAAACGGATATGAACAGAGCAGGAATTATGGTTGATGTCTGATGACTCTTGGCTGCAGGCAGAGTGCCAAAAGGATGCGTTTGGAGGTGTGTCCATGAAGGCAAAGGCATAAAAGTGTGTGAATCAGAACAAATTGTGAATAACACTTCGGAGAACTGGCAACATATAACAATGAATTATTCTCCTCTAAAACTTATGCATCTTGATAGACAAAATGGAAAACAGTGTAAAAGAGCAAGGTCCTGAGAAAATGGATGGACCCTATGGCTGCAAAACTGTGTTCCAGTGTGCCAGTCATCGTGAGGCTGACACAGGACAGGGTAGCACTGCCCTCTGTTGTGTGCAGAATCTCTGTGGGTGGGAACAAACGTGATGGGACCTAACAATGACAGACCTTTTAAATGGGCAAAGAGACAGTCACCCAAACAAAACTAGGGGTTGCGTGGTTCAGTATTAGGAAGAGTGTGTATCACAATTGTATCTTTTCAACATACTTGTTCAATATGTATGTAAAACAAATAATCCAAGATGCTGTCCATGTAAAAAAGGGGACAGTTTCTGAATGGTAGGCAGGTTAATTGGCAAATGGTTTACAGATGCCATAAGACCGCTTGCTAAAGTGATGAAGACTTAGAGGGCGGACTAATGCAGATGAAGGACTACAGTTTTCAGTATAGACAAACGCTCAGCACCAGGACTACAACTCAACAAAAATCCTCATAGCTACATCAACAAGAATGAGTATGGTAAGTGAAGGAAACATTTAGGTTTTCAGCATTTCATTTTCTTGAGTCCAAGGTCAATGCTTCAGGGAGCAGCAGACAGGAAATCAGCATATTACATTGGAAATATCCTCAGCAAAGGACTTCATTAAAAGGTTGGAAAGAAAAGATTTCACATGTGACTGAACCAAACCATGGCATTCTCAATCAGTCCATGTATATGTAAAAGTTAGTCAATGCAGAAGACATTCTGAAGAATCATTTATGTCTCTAAATGATCTCTGGACAAATAACATTGAATAGCCTCTGGAAAGCCTGGAGATCTAACAAATGTGTTGTAGATCAACATCACCAGCATGTTCCTTGCAAGCCAGAACGAGAAAACATCACTCTGCATCCCTTGCGCATGTTCTCGACAAAACGTTCCTCCCCACCCCAGTACCTTCTCTGGTTGGTCAGCGCTATCACGTACATTTGGACCCACTGAGAGAGACACTTTTCACACAGAAGGAAGCATGGCTGGGTCCTGTGCCTTCCTCACGGCTGTTCCTGGGCTTCAGCCACAACATCAAACCATCTTCTTAAGGACCTGCCTCTTTTTCCCCACCCTTCAACTTTACCAAGCTTGATACCCTTCTTAGGAAACTGGTCTCCCCTGATGGAATGTCCAAGGTACGGAAGGCAAAGATCATTCTTGCCTGGAAGGAGAATGATGGCCATGCTTCTTCCAAGACAGGGTGTTTTATCCTTTTGGATAAAAGTTCTTGGTACTTCCTTTTCTTCTTTAGCCCCATAATCTTTAAGATACCTTTTATGATAACTCTGACCTGAATATTCCATGAATAAGCCTTTAATATATCTCAAAAAAATTCAGCTACTTTAAATATGAACAAATATCTGGCACTAGTATAGGTAATTGCAACGTCTCATGTTTTATCACTGGACATCTTAGGAATCATATATAAACAAAGTGAGACTTCCCAGTCACCTGATTCTGACCCAGGAGAGGCAGGAAAACCCTGCTCACCAGAGTCAAGGAGCTATTCAAAAATATATATTATATATATATAATATATATAATAATGAATTATTCTCAGTCAACTAAAGTACTGAATAATAATGACTTTGACAAGTCATTTCTTTTGACACTGGCTAATAGCATTAAGATAAAAATATATAAAATTTCTGCCATTGAGTTGATTTCCATTCAGAGAAACTTTTAAAGTCTATACTAGTAAATCATAAATCATTGAATTATTGTTATTTTTAAATAGTTAATGCCTATTTAGAAGTGAAAATCCTTGGACTCTGCAATCAAATGGCAGGTTGTAAAATGCAATCCAGACAGGTTTTTAAAATGAAGAGAATGATCATGCAAAATAATTATCACACAATTGTTGCAATAAATTAATGTATATATATGGAATTCAGCTCCTTAAGGATGACTAAAGATAGAATGTATATATGTAGTATGTATATATATACACATATATAAAGGAACAGCATTTAGTGTCAAAAAATACAGATTGTACTGTTTAACACTAAATACTTTGGAATTACTACTTTCAAATAAATTCATATGTTCATAAAAATATTTGTTTTGATGAGTTCCAATAACCACTTATATAATTTTTCACTGTCTAATCAGATCCTTGGATGATGCAAAACAGGGTTGCATTTCCTTCCATTGTGTATAGGGTCACTATGATAGAGAGCTTATTGGACAGTGAGCTAACAACAACAATGTGATCCCTAACTTTACACCCTACTGTCTTTTCCTGTTTAAGCGCAAAATCAACCAACCAAACAAGAAAGACTCAAGCTATGAAACTTTGGAATTTTGGAAATTCAAAAAGGAAATCTTGATAAATTGAACTATTGCTTTTCTAAATGAGAATGGATATCTGAAATTGTACCCAGGTGTATAATCAATTCTTCACTGTTAGTTCTCTTCTGAACTTCATATGTCACTTTAAGAGTCTTAACTGTCCTTTCTTCTATGTTTTATAAAAATGTTAGTCTTTGTTAAAAAGCAATATGTTTCAATATTGCCAAAATTGTGAGGAAATTGAAGGTATTATATTGAGATAAATAAGACCTGATGTCATTGTGGGTTCAGCAGTTCAAACCCTCCAGCTGCCAATATGGAAAAAAGATGAGGTTGTCTGCTCCTGTAAAGGATTAGTCTGTGAAAATATCTATAAAGGTTCTGATGAGCCAGAGTCACCATGATGGGGACAATGGAATTTATTACACTAGAACAACAAGACTGTAGTCTAGAATTTATGTCAGAAGTATGATTGAAAAAGTCAACAGGATGCATTTTCTTTGTTATTGCATTCTGTTTTAATTCACATAGAAATCAAGTCATCAAAAACAAAATATACAGGTGGCTTATGGTTCCCCTTGTTACATATAAAACAACATATATACATATAGGATATTCCAAAACAATACATTAATGACTTCTTTTATTTTTGCCCTCTGGTGGTGGGGAGTAGGAGGTCCAGCCTTTGATCCTGTGGAGCCACTGCTGGAATTAAACCTTCATCCCAGTGGGCCGCAGTCCCACGCACAACCACTATGCCACCAGGGCTCAGCCCCAGCTTCTTTAACTAAATCAAAATCTTGCAAATCCATCCTGAGGTATATCCACTTCAGCTGAAAATTTTAGTGTTTGCTTTTGACAGCTTTGTTAAAGCCATCAAAATGTAGCTGAGAACTTTGGCAGTATATGTTCAAGCTTGCAGAATTAGGGAAATAAAAAATGATGTTTCCAAATATACTAATAATATATAAACTTAAATAGACATTTTGTCTAATGCAGCCATGGATTTTTAGTGACTGCATCTTGACAGGGACAGAACAGAATTAAAACAGAACAGCCCAGCCTCCTAAGGACCCAGTGAAGCAAGTCATGAACCAAGGACTCCAAGAATAGGCTTGGTTTGTAAACTCTCTGTGAAATGAGGCCCTACTGAAAACCCCAACACAGGCCTGTACTCAAGAATTTTGAGGCATGCTCATCCAGAGTAGTAGGCCACATACAACTGACATGATGTGTGAGACCCACGGACAGACAGAACAATTGATCAGAAAGTAACTTGACCAACTTCCCAGCAGCAACCTCCTCCCTTTTGAGAAGACCACTTCAAAATCAGAAGCAATGTCCTAGACAACATCCCTCCCCAACTCTCAGGAGACCTACTTCACTCCCAGAAGGAAATATATCTTACCGGTGCTTAAGGTATCCTTGTAAACTTGAAAGTGGACCTGTTTCATTTCTTTGTTTCAGTGATCCTATGTTTTAATAAAAAATGCGACTTAACTCTGCTTCTGTGTGTGTGTGTGTGCATAGCTTATCTCTGGACTTTAACATACTGCTTAGGTGTGGAGCTTGCTGGCTTCCCAATGGGGAACAGCACATGCACAGAACTTCACAAACAAATTAGCTTAAAAAATGTTTAAATCTTGGTAAAAATCAGAATATAGCTTTCTGTGCTTCAATTTTAGATCTAATATATAAATAGGAATTAGGGAAATACATATACACACACAGACACACTCTCATAAATACTCTCAGTTTATCACTGGTCATTACTCTCTCAAAACAGTATTCCTCAGTGAGTGTGGCCAAGTAAATAATTGTGTTTACAATAACAAGGTTAAGTTATTTTCTTTTGCCTTTCAGTCTTTTAATATGCGCAGAATCTCTAAAGAAAACAGTGAAGGTAAATAGGTGAAGTAGAGACCAATGGGATACAAACTGACCTACTCTACTGAAAGTGTATATACCTGGATAGGCTCACCCAAGGACTACATTTTATTTACTTTTGAATAATAAGAAATACAAAAGCAAATTTGAAGACCAATGCTTTCAATATGTCAAACTTTGTTGTAAGTTTTGTTGGTTTATAATTTTTGGCATATTTTGACTCATGTAAACTTCAAAACAATCCACACTGTAGGCACTTTATTATCCCTCATTTTAAAGCCTTCTGAGGCTCAGAGAGATTACAAATTGAGTTACTTGAGTTCCTACAATTTATAAATTACACAGATGAAATTTAATCTCAGAGAGTCTGTTTGCGTACTTCTTAATCTATGATCATTCTTAATAACTAATATTAATAGCACTCTTAATACACTATGCTGGTACACAAGAAGGAGGGAAGAGAAAGCACCAGAGAAGAGATCTGGTTAGACTATTCATGTGTGAGTTATGCATGGTCCCTAACCTGAAGAATTCTGTGGGTAGGTGAAAGCAGCAGTCCAAGCTGTATTCTTGGTTGTTTGTTTTTTTCCGGAATTTCTCTGGGTTTATGTTAGTCACAGCTCCTCTGAATTACAAGTTCAGAATCATGAAGGCTAGAAGCATCGACTTCTAGAACTCATTTCCTTTGTGACCTCTGACCATATTTGCAAACGTGCAGGTGAAGGAGTCTGATGGTTCCCACAAGTGAAAATTGTGACTTTGAGACACTTTATGCCAGGTTCTGCTTGTCTCTGCTCTGGCATTTCATAATTGGGCTTCAACTTTGGATACATAATTTATTTAATAGGCATTTCCTATCAAGTGCTAAAGTATATTTTTTATTAATAGATGGAATGACTTCACTAGATTTTAATTTGTATCGAGGAAAGGAAAATGGCAAATTTGAAAGGTATTATACAGGTGCCTATTTTTGCTAACAAACATGCAGTTCTTTGGAAAAGTATAATTATAGGCTCACATAAACACAATTAAATTTCCTCAAGAAGCACTTCTTTGTAACTTTCTATTACAGACTTCACTTCACAGTGTCCAGCTGAGATAAGGCCAGGGATTAGAGAGACTATGACTAAGAAAGGAAAATCCATAAATTAAGCATGAGTTGTTTATTTTCTTCTACTTAAACCTTGCATCTGCACTTCCAAACCATATTACTGCTGATAGATATTTTCATGCAACAGTGGGGATAATAATATGAATAATTTCAAATATAAGTCATAAGTCAAAGGAAATCTTTCTGCAATGAATACTCTGATCCTCTATTGATTATAAATATACACTGAAGACATCATTTTATATATCCACTTCAGAAATACATTTTTCCAGTAAAATAAAATGTCATAATACATTATTTGTTTCAAAATACCTTTACATAACTCCCCTGCCCCCACTTAATCTCATAAAGCATTATTCCTGATCAATGAAGACAGTACCTTGAAAACAGAGAATGTTTTCTGATTTTAGAACAAGTTTCACAAATCTTACCTAGAGATCTCAGAGCTATTTTATTCTGATCCTTTTAGAAATAAGGAAGACGCCAGGAGTTCTAGTCATCTTTTAAAGTTCATCCAATTGTATTGAAGTAACTACCATTTATATGACAGTTATATGAGGTCTATAATAACCTTAGTTTGAACATTATTTGAAATATGTAAACATTAAACTTGAAAGTAGACAAAGTTGCAAGTTAGCTATGTGCCATTTCCTAAGCTTGTAAAACCTGTGTTAGCTACTCTCAAGAGGATTACACAACTCCAAACCAAACTCACTCCAAATCTTTATGGGATTACAAAGCCTCATCTTTCTCCCACAAGATGGCTGGTGGGTTCAAACTGTTATCCTACTGTTTAGTAAATAAATAAAGTTACCTACTATGCCATCAGAACATAAGGTATAGATTTTCTGTAAACATTTGGTGAAATCTTGGTGGGTAGATTAGGTGCGGTTAATAAAAATATTCTAAGAAGAAATGCCATTAGACATTTGAACTATACAAACCAAACCTGTCAGAAAATTTTCATTCATCCATGTATGTGTTCAACAATCAGGCAAAATAACAAAACAAATCCTCAAGGACCTATAATCCCCAGAGTGATTCAAATATGACTATAGATGGTTTCTAACCTCAAAGCACCGACAGCCTCCTACTTTAGAAGCTTCAAAGATGGAAATCACAGGGATTTGAGCAGGAATACATGAACTCTATTTGGAAGACATAATATAGAATAAAGATGTTGGCTGGCATCAGGAAAAATGGACCACTCCTAGTGAGTCCTTTGTGCTTTAGTATTTCCAGGCCCTCTTATTCCTTGTAACCCAGTCTTCAAAATTTGATTTAAATGAACTCTTCTGTTTCTTCTTGTAGTACCAATGAAAATTATATCAATAAAGGGTCTACATTAGGAATCAGCAAACTGTTTCAATAAAGAACCAGACAGTAAATATGTTGGGCTTTCTGGACCATGAGGTGTGTGATAGATAGCTGTTTAATTCTTGGGTGAGAGTGGAAAAGGCCCCACATGGGAAGGCCAGCTTGTGATGGACTCTCACTAACATGTCTTCTGTAAGCATAGTAGCAGATCAGCTGTTGCCTGCAGACTATCATTTACCAGCTTTCCTCTATGCCCCAACAGTTACAGCACTGTACTAGAAGCACTAGCTAATAATCTCCCTTCCTCGCTAGTTTCAGTAAGAATGTTAGCAGTCAGAAATCATCAAGTTAGATTCTGAGTACGTGCAGATGAATGGATGTATAAGCATTGCCAGAAAACAAATCAAATGGTGGCCAAAAGCAAGCCAAACACAGCCCCATGCTTAATATAGATACTGCCTATTTTAGAGCTAAAATATATGCAAAAAGAAAGAAATCATTAACACAATATTCTGAAAATATGACTTCTGGGCTATAAATATATCCTCTTTTACTTCAGGTATATTATCCTCCAAAAGAAGAAGACATGAAATGGCAATGTTATTAAAATGTGTTTGTGTTGATCAGCTAGTTTTAGATAACTCAAAGTTGTCATCAGCTGGTGGGGACTAGATGGAAAAGTGAGAGGAGACTCCCAATTATCTTCCTGCTGAACAAGAGATAGAAATAAGAACAAAGGGGTGTGGCAGACCTTGGGATGGCAGCTGAGATGCTGCCTACTTGGAATTGAGGAAGGGGCGGAAAACAGGAAATGCTATTAAAATGGATCACACATGCTCTATAACAATGGGAACAATTGTTTGTCATGGTCATGTTTGTACAGGGCCGGGTAGCCCCCCAAACAGAGACCACGGAAATGGGGGAGATCTAAAGAAGCTGCTAGACAGGGTTTTGTTTTTGAGGCTAACAGTAAGTTGGCATCAACTCGATAGCAGTGTGTTTGGTTTGAAAGAGTCTTGGTCATGACCTCCACCACTGCGAGGTTGCAAAATGATGGCATGGTGTCATAAGACAGGACCATTGAATCTCCCTGAAGCCCAGCATGATGGGTCATGAGGACCAGGGAAAGGACCAGCATCAGGGAGGGTAGAAGAAAAAGAAACGAATGTTGCAGATGGATAGGTCATGGGACACAGAAAGAAAGATCCACATGTAGAGCCCTTTGGTGAGACTCTGCATGGAATATCCTAAGAGAAATGCATGTGCCATTTCCTGTCTTTGCCACAGGAAAGCCGTGGCCCCATGGCCACCACCACACATGAACTTCAGCACCTGCGCCCTCTCTGCATTGAATTCCAAAGAAAAATCATCCAGAACTCTGGAATTAACACTGAAAAACTCCTAATGAATATAAATGTTCCTCCTGGCGATGAGGACATCATAGAACTTCCTTGCAAGATGTTAAACTCCTTTCAAGACGATTGAACCACATTATAGAAAGCAGCATAAGAAACTTCATTTTTTTTAAAGAAGAAAAAAAGTGACACTTTAACCTACTCCAGATTGGCAGGAAGCTAGAACTAACAGATGATCGGAAGACGCAATCACAAAATGTGGGAAACCCTGATATGGACAGGCGGGATGCTGCTGTAGTTCCAATGATGTCAAAGGTTTGACTATATTTGTTATATTAATACAGGTTAATACTGGGCTTTTTAGAGATATATAGGAACCAAAGAAGGACATTACCTCCTGCTCTCCCTAACTTTAGCCTTGTGAGTACACCGACGAAGGCAATGCATATTGGAACTATGCTATTGGAAGACTATGGATGAAGAGTACTGTTACTATGTTTTTCCTGATATTCTTGTTTTCATTCCTGTATTGTGCTACTTAGTTAATGTTAAAAATTATTGAATTGTTTGATATGTGTTTCCAGTGAAGAAACTGAGCATTCAAAAATGTCTAAGAGCATGAAGTAATTATTAATCACTACGCTGGTGACATTCTAGTGGTTCTCAAAAGGAGATACTCAGCCCACTGACACTGTGTGGACCCTGACTCAGAGTCTGCCTATGTGCTGAGCAGAACTTCTGTGGCCTTCTCAATCTTGGTAGAAGCAATCTGTTGTCTTTTTGTCTCTTTTGCTTGGTTCTTTATTCTCTGAGAGGTGGTTGGTATGTCTAGACTTTTAGTCGTAGCTGTATACTTGGCTACTGTAGCTGGGTACTTGGCTACTGTTCTGCATCTGATCAGAAATTTTTGTGCAAAAACAAGAATATAGAATTGAAAATATAGATAAAAAAGATAAAAAATATACTTCCCCCCTTTTGAGTGGTTAAACATAAACATAGAGAATTACAGAAAAGAACCAATCAAAATTAAAACAGGAAGAAGGAAAATTTCCCTATGGATGTGTATTCATGCAAAAATAAAAATTTTAAGGCTGATTGATAAATAAATTTTAAAAAATTAAAAATGTCCAAGAAAATAAACTAGTACTGTTCTGAGAACAAGTGGAGATGAAAATAATTCTATATCTAAATGGAAAACATCATAAATGAGAAAAAATTAATGAGAATTATTGTAAGTGAAGAATTAAATAACAAGAAAAAAAAGAAAACACTGCGGAATAGAAAGTAGAATAAATAAACAAAGAACAATAGAACAGGACTTATGATGTATTTCATAAGAATAAATAAAAGTCAACTGACCAAGAGCAAATATGAAATTCAAATAAGATATTTAACACTAAAAGTATTGGAGGATCAAACCATCAGCACAAGAATAAACACACTGAAATTATTTTCCAGAAATAGCCAGGACAAATTACCTACATCTGAGCAGAGACAAAAGCCTGTAAATTCAGGAATCTACCTAAATCACAGAGACAAAAGGGAACCAGCAACATGTTCTATACTAAATGCCTCTTTGAAAACCACAGACAGAGAGGGATTTCTGAATGTAGTTAGAGGAAAACACAATGTATTCTGAAGGTAGTCACAAGAATTAGTGTTGATTTTTCCCCAGGTACTCTAGAATGCAGAATACAATAGAGCATATAAAAATACAAAAAGCAAACAATTGACAACCAAAAATGCTTACTTAGAAAAGCTGCTATTCAAAATAAAGTAAAGCTCAAGACCATGCCAAACAACAACTCAATTTTCTGCACCAACACTATGAATACAACTCATGAAAGTGCCACAAACATATAGGCAAAAATATTATATAAGTACTCATTTCTATATGATGGAGAAAATAAACCACAGTAACAAAAAGATAAATAAGAGAGAAATTGCAAAAATACAAAAATCACCTAATGTATATGGACAATCATAATATGTGTATATACATGCATGATATTTTCAAGCAATAAACCCAATAATTAAATCACACAAACATTACAACATCACATATATAAGAAATAAGAACAAAGTGAACTTACAGAATATACACTGTAGGTTGATTTTAATAGCTATATTAAGAAAATGAAGGAAAGAACATATCAGGAATGTATGTAATATGATAAGATCATGTTGGTGGTTCATACATTAAATATTTTTATAATTGTTGTGTAATGTACCATAATGGAAAACTAGAAACCATCAATAAGTAATTTTTTTAAATATCAATACCCATCACAGATGACAAACCAACTACAATCAAAAATTAGAAAAATTAAAAAGAAGAAAACATACTCAAAAGGGAGCAATATGGGTAAAGTACACACATCATTTTCAGCAGTTTTCTTAAATTTATATCATATAAACACCTTGTGAAAAAAGTAACAGCATGGTACAATATACCATGTATCCAGTAAACAACTAGAAGCAGGGATGCTTATATTGGCATCCTATAAAATAGACTTCATATGTTATGGTCTTTACATAATAACAAATACCAACCTAGAAAGAACAGCAATCATGAGTAAAACAACCACATTGCTATAAAATCATTGTAATCTCTATTAAACAGAAATGGAAAACAATTGTTTTATGACATACACCCCATTTTTGTCTATAGACTTCTAAAGTCAGTGCTTGCATTTTTCTCATCTTTCCTCCAAATAATTCTGTGCTTTTTTTTTTTTTTGATACCACATCAAAATATCAGTTTAGGCATCCTTGAGTTATGCAAGTCATGTTTCTTTTGAGTTCCATTTGAGTTTTGGAACAAAGAGAAGTATGAAAGGGTGATATCAAAACTGCAGAGTAAATGTATTAAGGTTTCAGGATGAACAAAGCTCTACTTGCCCTCAGCGGATGAGGAAGTGCCTTGTCATGTTACTTTTCCTCTATGTTCTTTAAGCTTCCTAATAAATCTACTTGATTGTCCTGTGTCCTTTGAGAAAATCAATCACAATTAGTTATTTTAGGATAAGCAAAAAAAGTCCTAATTTATGATCTAATCTCTGTAAGCTAGATGTAACTGGTCTAGAACGATCCCTTGGAGTGATTATTTTAAATGGATCACTATGCGGGCAACCTAACAAGACGAAGGCCAATGCATTACTGAGAGAGCTTGTCTGAAGACATACCCTGATGGCCGATATGTGCTTAAACAAGCTTTCTTTGGAAAATATGCACGCATGTATAAGCTAATGCACACAAAGAATGTTTTTTTAACAAACTTTTCCTCTTGGGGCTGAGCCCTGGTGGTGCAGTGGTTGTGCACGGGATTGTGGCCCACGGGGATGGAGGTTCAATTCCAGCAGCGGCTCCACAGGAGCAAAGGCTGGGCCTCCTACTCCCACCACCAGAGGGCAGTGATGCCCCAAAAACCAAAAAAAAAAACAAACCAAAAAATAAATAAATAAAATATTTTCTCAGATATTCACCAAGTAACGATGAATCAAAATGTATACAAGAAACAAATAAAAAATATGAAAGGAAAAATTGCCAACTTTATGATAACAGAAAGGGACTTCAACATACCACTTTTGATTATAGATACAACATCTGAAATATTGCTAAGTAAAACCATAACTTATTTGGCATATATATGTGTGTGTATGTATATATATATATAGAGAGAGAGAGAGAGTGAGAGAGAGAGAGAGAGAAAGAGAGAGAGAACAGATTACATACTAGAACTAAAAACGGATCTCCACTATTTTCAAAAGATTGAAAAAACAAAGGATCATCTATGACCATATTGTACAGTGCTAGCTGTAAGCAACAGAAAAGGTAAGTAGGGGAAAAAGCAACATGAAAATAAAATATCACACTACTAAAATATCCCCCCCCCCAAAGAAAATGGAAAATGGCTTTGCTGGGTAAAGCATTCACAGCAGGCCTTTGTCCCCCAGGCAAGCATCGCGTAACCTGCTCTAGGTTAGTGCGTGCAGTGGTCTCTGGTAACAGTGGATTGTTTTATAAAAGCAGTTACTCTCGGGCTACCTGTTCAGTAATGACTGATTTAAAAGGACAGTCACTGGCTATAAAATTGTGTTTCCTGCTCAGGAACAATGCCTCAGAAACTGTTGTGATGCTGAACACAGCTTGGAAGAAGAAGAAGAAGGGAAAAAAAAAACCTCAAGTGTATGATTTTTTTTTTCATTTAAAAAAAGGTGAAATGTCAATTAATATCAAACCTCATTCTGAACATCAGTCAAGCTCCTAAACATATGAAAATGTAGAAAAATGAGTGTAGTTGTGCTCAAAGACCTCCCTAGGCCATTGGCAAGATGAGAACATTACCTAGACTATTTGGTGCTCTGTTCAGAAATGTTAAAGGAAGATTTGGAAATGAAAAGGATCACTGTGAAATCTGTGGCCTGCATTCTGACTGATGAGGAAAAAACATGCCAAGCGGAAATATTCCATGCTACAAAGTGACCCAGATTTTTTTTCCAAGGTCATCACTGGGGAGGAGACCTGGTGCTATTCTTACAACCCTGGAAGCATCAGTGAAGCCAGTGGAAGACACCATTACCACTTTGCCCTCCCAAATCTCAAATGAGAGCAAAGTTCAAGACAAGGTTCATTGGTGAGTTTGATGTGAGGAGAATGGTGCACCAGGTCAGACTGTTATTCAAGCTTTCTAGATAAAGAGTCTGAAAAGATTACCTAAGAGTGTCCATCAAAAAAGGCCTGGTTTGTGGCAAACAGAGGTCTGGATCTGCTCCTATGACAATGCGCCTTCTCACAAAGTCGTCTCAGTGAGCCAGTTTGGGGCAAAAACCAGCATGCCTCTCTCGTCCCACAGACCTTCCTCACCTCACCTTACTCCGTGGGACATCCATCGTTCTGTGTCTGTGAATGCAGAGGGGCATGAAAGGACAGGGATTTGATGATGCAGAAGAGGTGAAGAAAAAATGAGAGAAGAGAATCACAAATTTCAAAAATGTACTAAGTATAATGGAGAGTACTTTGAAAGTGATACAGTTGTTTTACATATATATATATTTATTTATTTATTTATATAAAATCTTTGGGAAAAAATCCAATATGGGGGTGGTACCTTCTCATAGTGCTGGTTCATCAAGTAAAAGTAAACACACAACATATCAAAATAGTTGTTGTTTTTGTTAGGTATCATTAAGTTGGTTCTGAGTCATAGAGCCTCCATGCGCAACAGAATAAAACATTTCAACTTCTTCTGCCACTCTCACAGCTGTTCCCCTGCCTTGCCATCACTGCGCCAATCCATATCTTCCAGGGCCTTCCTCTTTTTCCCTGTCCATCCACATTACCAAGCATGATGGCCTTCTCCAGGACTGGTCTTCTGTGGTTGCATATGCAAAGTATTAAGACGAAGTCTTACCCTCCTTGCCTCTAAGGAGCATTGTGACCATACTGCTTTCAAGACAAATTGGTTTGTCATTTTAGTCACCAGTGGTTTGTCATTTTAGTGTTCTTCTCCAGCATGACAATGCTTCACTCTTTCAATTCAGCTCCATAATGGCTACAATCCAGACCTTTATATAGTCTGTTTTTATTTTTAACAACTTCCAATCTGCCACAATTGATCTTTGTGCACTTCATATTCTGTTAACTGGTGGATCTTCACAGCTGTTTCTTCTCAGTCTGAGTAGTGTCCCATCAGAAAATGAAGGTCAAAAAACCTTTGCTCCATCCATGTCATCAATGTCAACGATAAAGAGGAAACTCTTCCTCTGTTATATTTTGAGTGCTTTCCAAGCTATGAGGCTTATCTTCTGACACTTTGCCAGATAATGTTCTGCTGCTATTCATATGTTTTTCTGTGGTTTGCCTCTTTGTTGTTGTTTTAGAAGTAGATGATCTTTCCTTTTTCCTAGTCTGCTATCTGTCTGGAAGCTGTGCTGAAATCTGTTCACCGTGGGTGTGCTGCTGGTACTTCTAAATATTGATCTCATAGGTTGGGGCATCCCAATGGAAACCATCACAAATGGAAAGGCGACTAGTAGATTTGGATATAAACACATGCATCCAGCAAAGATAAATGAAACATGAACAAAACAAAACCAAGATATACTGTAATATTCTCAAAAGTAATGGCCAAGTATCTTAAAATCAGAAGGCTGGTTGGTTGAAAGTGAAACCATTCAGGTATTATCTGAGTGCTCCACTTCTGTATGTCAGCTCCCAAAATATTCATATTCATATTGTAACAAAATTACATGCATGTTATGCATTAAAAATAAAGCATGTATCATTTTGTTAGAGTATGGTTGTGAATATAAATGTATATGCAAACATTATGTTTCTTTCAACTTCAAAGACATTTATAGGAAAGAAAATATTATCATTACTCTTCAACCAAACCAGGAGCACTAAAACTTAGATAATGAATTGCTAATCATTCTCCTTTAGATATAAGTTAGCAGATATAGGACTAGAACTTTCATACTTTGACACACAGTTCAGTGGAACATCATGTATAATACTGAATCCTAAGGTAGACATTTTTTCACACTTTATTTTGCTATCTGGGTATATTTCACAATGGATGGTATGCAAAAGTATGAATAGCCTTCCTCTATCACCACTCAGTGATTTATTTTTAAAATGATATGTGAGATAGAGACAATGATACACAAAAATAAAAAATAAATCAGAGTGTTGATGTTAACTAATAGTGACCCAACAGGTCAAGGTAGAACTGCCCTTGTGGGTGTTCTCAAAGTCAAACTCTTTTGAAGAGTACAAAGCTCCTTCTTCCTCTAGAGGAGAGTCTGTGTGGTTTCAAACTGCTGGCCTTGCTATACAAAGCCAAGTGACTAACCACTAGCCCACCACTGTTCCTGGTGAAATACAAACTGTTTCTGAATTGACACACTGGGTGCATTTTAAATTGTGAGAAAATCTGCTACATTGTTTCTTTTTTATTCCTTATGGATATAGGGTAAGGTTTATATACGAAAGGAATGGAACATTGAGAAAGTATCCCAACCCAGTCCAGTCCAGAGTCATAAGTCTGAAATTAGCCCATATGCCCGATACCAGCCCATAAAGTCTTTTCTTTCACTTTTAAATATGATTATTTCGGCTGAGCCCTGGTGGCCTAGTGGTCATGTGTGGGCACAGGGTTGGTGACTGGAATCCAACAGCAGATCTCTGGGAACACACACACACCCACACACACACACACACAAAATATTTCAAACTAGATTAAAATTCAAATATATTTACTAATGCATTCTACCAGCTAACTAAGATATTTTTCTACAGTTTACAATAATAATTTTATCTAGGAAACAGTCTAATTGTTTATAACATTAGAAGTTAATCAAGTTCTCTAGCGAAAACAAATAAAAGATATATAACATTAAGAAAAGTTAAATTTAAGTTTGCGACATTATAGTTTATAAAATTAAAATATTTTACTAAGTATCTATGCCCTTTCTCTCATTTAATGTGGTTAATTTGAGTCTGAAATCAAATAGTAAAAGATATTACATGTTAATGTTTTGTTAACTATTTCTCAAGCCATAAGTTTTGCAGTCCTGTTATATAATGGGGCTGCAAATGGTGTGTAAAAAATGAATTTAAAAGTATTGGAATTTTTCAGTAAACTTTTTGAAGTCTTACGAGATAGGTCTTGGAGAAGGAATTGCCATCTAAGGAGAAGACAATTCATTGCTGTTACTGTTTTTCTAATCGGATGTGAACATTCATCTGTAAAAGACACAGACTGTGCTTCTTCATCTTCCTGCTTCAAGGAAAATTGAAAGCCCCAAAATTTAAATAATAAAACTAAAGATGTTAAATAAATGTAATAGTAACATAAAAAAATTTTCACTACATTCTTTGTGATAGTTACAGCTTATGCCAACTTGGCTGGGTGAGAATTTTCCATAGTGGGGCAGTTGAGGCCTCTCCCTTGAAGCTGAGGTCTGTCTGCTGTGAACAACCAAAGAGTTTTCAGACGATTAGGGCAAATGCAATCCCAAAGGAGACAGTCCTAAGGATGCTATTTTAGGGGTCTGGCCCACTTCCTGTCTAAACAGATGCACAGGACTTCTTTAGTCCTCATTGATCTAGGTCCTGCACCTTGGTCAATGACCTCCAATTCTTTTGACTTGAACTAGTGGCGCACAATATTGAATGCTGCCCCAGGGAGTCACTGTGTATGCTAACTTTGCAGCCATCAGAGCAGTCATTGTTTTCCTGCTTTATCTCTCTATGTACCTTCCTGCTCCCTTGTTCATCAATCTTGAGAATATGCAAGGCCAGGAAGTGTCTACCTAACAGCTGACCCATGGACTTGAACTGGACTGTATTCTTAGCTGCTTCTGCAACAGGAAGCAACTTCCTTCATGTAGCCACATTATATAGATATATTCACTGGTTTGGTACTCTATAGAAGCCAGCTTAACACATCTTCCTAAACACACCATCTGGCTCATTTATGAACATCTTGTTTTTTAAAAAAAGTGACTCCAATTTGGATGTGAATCTCTTATTTTCATGACCCAGTAATTGAATCATTGAACTGCCTTTCTTTTTCAGAAAACAGGAATAAATTAATTTTTGGAAAAGCTAAAAGTATGATTCACTATAAACAATGTATCTAGTTGATAGGCTCATTTTATTTAGGCAGCTTTGGTATTGTTTTGGACAAACAGAATTTAAGAGAAACCAGATCATTTATGATGTATTGCAAGGAAGTCTTCCCTTTACACAGAACAAAACTGCTGTAATACATCACATCCTGTTGGCAGGTAGTCTTCATCATCTCCACCTGCACCTCCGCTCTCTGGGTAGGCCATAGTTTCTGGCCAGCTGTTTAAATATCAGAGGCACTTCCAATTTAGTGAAGTTTCTAATTCTACATCCACACTTTGTCTATGCATTGATATGCATAATGAATTATGAGTGCTAAATGTTAAAAGCCATTCATTTGGATTCTATGGTTTAAGTCTAAAGGGTTCTGAATGGACCACAAAAGTGTTGGTTTCTAAAAATCCTATAATCTATATGGATAGAACTTAAGTTTAAGTATTTGAAACATAATCAGAGAGTAAAAACTGAATCTTCAAATTATGTTTGATTGCATAGATCTTTTTTTTATTTCCTAAAAAACAGTTATTTTACCAAGAATACTAAAATGATAAATACATCTGGATAAATAAAGCTGTCCAATTTTTAACTGTCATTCCTAGTGGTGTTTCTAATTATACAATGAGAAGTCTGATAATCTGATTCAATGAAGATGGAGTTTTTGAAATAAAATAATCTTCTGGTCTAATCCCTAAAACCACTTAAATTTCTTGAGTGATTCTTCCATGAGCATCAATTCTGGACTCAAGCAAGATTAGAATGTTTACAAATGCAATCTTCTCTGTTAATCATGGTGTTGTATATTAGGATTTAGTGTCCTTTCCATTGCTCTGTATGCTTGACTGAAGGCGACACTGCTTCACCTCAGCAGGAAATGTTTCAATCACAGGAAGTTTGAAGAGAATATCCTACTCTTTCAGAGGAGGCCCCAATGAGTTGGACTAGAAATGGGGAAGCCCAGCAATAACATCAAAGGTGAAAAGTCAGTACACTGTGTCCATTCACAACTTATTCTAATCTTTATACTTTGTTGCTGCCAAAGTTTTAAGCTATGAAAATATGAACCACAAGATGGTTGAATTCTGCCAGCTTCTTGTCAATGGAATGCTGCAAACTTTTCTGAATTTCTTTCAGCAAAATCAATAATATTGTCCAATAAGCTCCTCGTTATGTTTATTTGCAATGGGAGTAATTCTAATCTCTACCAGTCTGTTGATCAGGTAACTCTTCCAAATGTTTTAGCAGAGGAGAGACAGTGCTTGTAGTGGTTTATCAATTTGTTAAAACATTACAATTTCTATGTTGTCAATAACTAGAGTTTTGGTTTTTGCTACTGCCTTCAGTGTGGCTTAGACTTCTTCCTTTAGAACCATCCATTCTTGCTCAACTTTTTAAAATGGTTGAATGTCAACATGTTTCTTTTGGTAGAGAGCCTTTCATATTCCTTCAATTGTATTTTGATTTTTCCTACTAGGGCCCAAGTGCCCCCCCACCCCAAGCCAGCAATTGATAATCTGTTCCACAATTACGTTCTGGCCTCATTTTTGCCACAAACATGGAAGTTCTCCATTTTTTTTCCCACAGATATAGTCAATTTGACTCTTGTCTGTTCCATCTGATGAATTTCATGTGCACAATTTCCCTTTATTGTGGGATAAAGGTATTTGCAATGAAAAAGTCATTGATTTTGCAAAACTCAAATTCTATCACCCAAGTTCTGGGTTAGATATTTTTATCACCAAAACCATATAATTCTTTTCTACTTGTTTCCAACTTTCACATTCTAATTGCCATAATAGTCAATATACCTTGAGGGCAAATTTGATCAGTTTCAGACTGGAGAAGTTGATAATATTCTTTAATTTCTTAATCACAGGTTTATCTAGTTAGTGGGTACATTTGAGTAATAACTATATTAACTGGCCATTCTCGGGTTGAACCCTGGCGGCATAGTGGTTGTGCACGGGACTGCGGCCCACTGGGACGGAGGTTCAATTCCAGCAGTGGGGCTGGGCCTCCTACTCCCACCACTGGAGAGCAGTGATGCCCCCCCCCCCAAAAAAAATAAACAAAACAAAACAAAAAAATGTATTAACTGGCCATTCTCTTAAATACCTGGATATATATTATAAATGAAAACATAGACTTTAATATCTCATGGTCTCAGCCCCGGTAGTGTAGTGGTTGTTTGCAGGACTGCGGCCCAAAGGGTTGGTGGGTCAAATCCAACAGCAGCTTTCCAGGAGTAAGGCTGGGCTTCCTACTCCCACCAGGGGGAGTGATACCCATGCACAAAAAAAGATCCCCTAACCCAGTTAATCAACCATTATGGAAAAAATATGAGAAAAAAGTAAAATAGTATTGGACAAATGATGTAAGTAAATTTCAGGGATGTATTTCTACTTGCTTCTAGGAAAAATAAATTCATATTCTGAAGATTGCTTTTACAAAATAATTGTGTTTAGTTGGAAATGAGATCCTACCACATAACATCTTTCTGTCACCATTTTGATATAGTTCTCTACTTTGAAGAACAAAGGGGAGGAAAAACCCAAAACAGATGAGATTTAATAAAATAAAGAAAATGGGCAGCTTGATTTTTTTTAAGACACAATTGTATAAATTTGAAAATAAAATTAAATATCTATCCAATATAGTTTTCTAAAAATAAATTATATACTTATATAATCAATAGCCATACTTTAACTTAGTTTATAAAAGCACCCTGACTTGAGTATTTATTAACTAATTGATGAACTATGAAAAATATGTTTGTGAACTACACTCATGGCCATGGAATCCATTCTGACTCCTACTGATGCCACATGACAGAGAACTGACCAGGTGGCTCCTGAGACGCTAACTCTTCAAGGAAGTACAAAACCCACACGCTCCGCTGTGAAACAGGTGTTGATTTGGACTGCTGACTGCCATTAATATCCCAGTGGTAATTTGGAACATGATTTATTTCATTTCAGCATATTCTACTCAGATACTCAAATGACAGGTTTCTCTAAATAGTTTATTTCACTAGACTATATAATGGACACAATTAACCCAGAAATAGTAGACTCTGGTGGTGCTTTCTGGTAAGCATGTAACAGCTAGTTGCATAGTCTGCATTTAAAGATCATCATCAGCTCAACAAGAAAAAGATAAGGCTGCCTGCACCAATAGATATTACAACCTCAGAAGCCCTACATAGGATCCCTATGAATAGAAAGCCCTTAGCCATGATGGTATGTTTGATATATTCTAAGACTAAAACAATAATTTTATAGAAACTTTATTACCAATTACCAGTGTGCAACCCACAGAAGAAGGACCATGAATGATAATCTACATATTTTCTCCATAATGACAACTCATTTCTTTTAAAGTAGTTATTTTGATAGGAGGGGACAATATAATCTGAAAAATTATGACACTTCGAGGGCTTTTGTTTCTGCTGTCATAATTAAATTCTGAATCTACTGAATTATTTTATATAAAAAAGTATACTTCCCTACCCGTGGGAGTAATTTGCCCTACAGAAATCTGTTAGAACGTTTAAATGAAATTGTTAATCAGGGACTATTTACAGCTGCACCTGCTCATATTTGTAGTATGAAACTGTGTAATCATTGTCAGTTATACCAGACCTAGGCAGAAGATAACCATTAATACAACAGAAACATAATTAAGAGAATCCCACCTGTGGTATTTTACTAGTTTTGTCAAAGATTGAACAAATTGAGTATAGAAAGCATTGAAAAGAACATGGAAATTACCTGGAGATGAATACATGGCAATTATTTCATTCCCAGAACATGCCAGTTCGCCTAGGAAAGTTCAGGAATCTAATTCATAAACACTGGTATTCAATTTTAAAAAGATTTTAAGTTTAGAATAGAACATTAGTTAAGAATAAGACAAAATCATAGAAAAATAATTTTTAAACAGTTAAATTATGAATCCTAGAAAAGGAAAAATCAAGACCATGAACTTTAAAAATAATACTTCTTATCAAGCAATGTTGTATATTGTTTCTAGGCAGTGAAAACTGGTAAGGGCTCAATTACTCACCAGAAAGGTGGCAGTGAAAACCACATAGAATTCTTTCAGATGGCAGACTGCTGACCTGCTTTCCGAAGCTCTCGGACTTGGAAGTTCTTTGGAGCAGTTCAGACTCTGCACACACTGAATGCCTGTCATGGCTCAGAACTGACTCAGAGGCCACAATAAGGAGTCTGCTGAGGATTCCACAGCAATTGTGCTGAATTCATTCAGAGGGAAAGGTATGTTCAGACATTGCATCTCACAATAATTTCTCCTTGCTTCAACAGCCTAAAGGTTTTAAAAACCACTCCTAATGTGTTATCGTATGCATGTCAAATAGATTTGTACACTTATGATTGAGTACATAGGGTTTCCAATATATTTTATCTGTAAAATGAAGTATAAAATTATGCTTGTCAAACAAGTAGTGCAAAGTATTTAAGATTATGAAAGCATTTCTGAACAATATATCCAAAAGCTGAATAAAAACTAAGAATTCAACTCCCATTCTTTGGGAAAAATATGGAAAAATTAGGAAATTAACTATCACTATTATATAGATCTCCTTTTGATAACCTATAAGTTTATTCATCTATTATACTTATAGTCTATATAGCCACTAAAATATCAGTTGTTTGCATATTTATTTGGTCTTGGTTTTTCATTTAGCAACAGGTGAACTCCCTTCAGATGAATAAACCATGCTTGGGAGATAACACTTAATATTTGTTGAATGAATGAAAGACCTCAATCTGAAAAGACAGAAGAAACAAGTACACATGCTGCTGTTTGCATTTTCAAGCAGGCTGATGGAATATTTATTTTAACAGGTGCAAAGTTTTTTAAAAAAAAGCTTTGTAAACACACTGACTTGACAGAGAGTTTAAAAATGTATGCCAAGAAATATATGACCATGCAAGGTGGGAATGTAAGAAACAAATAAGTAAAACAAAAGCAAATACAGAATGAAATTCCAACTTGCACAACTGGGAGAGTAACTGGGTCTCTTGACTTATTTAACCCAGCCATTTCAAATGATTGGCAAATTAAATGAAATAAAATGTCTATACATTGATAAATAGAGCTCCTATCAGAAAAGATGAGATATTATCTCAGGTGTCAAAAACACTTCAGAAAAGAAGAAGAAGTGCCAGACCTCATGAAAAGGACACTTATCAAGGGAACTACAGCAGGACTATAATTATCAGAGTTATGGTAGGTTGATTTAGTAACATATTCCTAAAAATCATATGTAAATCCAGAGAAAGAAAAAATAGTGGGAAAGTTAAAATATATGTTGCTGTGCATAAACTTTAATTACAATTATGTAACCACTTCTATCAAGTAGATTTCACCTGACAGTGACCATATAGGGCAGATTAGAACCGCCATATAAGACTGATATTGCTGTAATCTTTATGGAAACAGATTGCCTCATCTTTCTCCTCAGTGAGGTTGATGGACACAAACATCAGATCTCAACCCACTAATTAATCCACTGCAAGACCAGCCTTCCTGCAATGTGATATCTAAATCATTAGTGTAAAATACTACAATGACATGTTTTTTAAAAACTTAACTTGGCAAAGGTAATTCAAGTTTGGTTTATGTGTATCTGTGTTCTTATGTCTTAATAAATAGCTATTTTATTTAATAAATCTAAATCTTAATGAAATGCTAGAAAAATGTTTCACCACAAATTTTATTCAATTGCTGACATTTAAATTTCTAATGTTATTTTAAAATATCTTAATACCATGAATATTTTATATTCTCCTCACTTAGAAACTTCATATAAGAAATAAGTCAGAACAATGGATCTGTGGATGCAACTAATAATTGATTTTTTAAATCACTAAATTATGTAATTAAATTGGGGTCATATCTAAATGATTAATTTTAAAAGCTTAAATCATTAAGATTAATGATGTAACTTAGAATAAACCATAGATGAGAAAATCTCAAATGAGCCAGGAGCTAAGTATAATTATAGATATTGCTTAAGAAATAACCATAAAAAATGGTGGTTTATCACTAACCACCTATGGGCTAAAATGGTATTAGCAATACCTTCATGATAATAATTATGAAGAGAAGTTGTTTTAATTTATACTTTTTAATATTTAAAAAATCAATTTAATGCAGTCAGTATACTGAGGTTAATTTTCTCTAACCATTGCCAAATGTCTGGATAGCTCATTTGAGTAAAATAATCTCTTTGGGGCAAAGTATAGTTTGCTGTATAAAACAAAGAATCATTTTTTTCATTTTCATCTAGAAAAAAATATTAGCATCTTTTGATTAAAAGCTATACCTAAATTATAGAGATTCTTTTATGTTTAACAAATAGTCATACAGGTGGAGTGGTTGCACGTTGGGCTTTGACCCTGATGGTGGGCAGTTCAAAGGCACCCACAGTTCCCCGGGAAAAACACAGGACTTTCTACTCCCATCCAGTTACTATTTGTGAGTTAGCATTGACTTGATGGCTTTGATGTCTAAAATAACACCTCAAGTCTTGATTTTGGTGTTAAGAGTTAAGAATGGATGACAACCAAGAATGCGATGGGATGAAACCCCTCAACTCATGGATGGGTCTGGAAGACATGCTGAGCAAAGTTAGACAAGCCATTTGAGGCCCCTATCACAGGATCAAGTAGCAGATCAGATGCAAGCTCCAGTTTGCAGGCCCGCCAGTCACAAGGTCTAGTCTGGTAAAGAGCTGCACCCATGCCTGGGAACCACACATGATCCACTCCAGGGAAGTGTAGGGTAGCTCATCTGTCCAGAGGGAAACTCAGGACAGCTGTGATGAATGCAGCAGAAAAATGGAAGCTGTCTGCTGAGTGGTCACAATGTTGATCTGGGCTGAGGTCCCTGAGAGAGGCAGGAGGCCCTGTCAGAGGAAGGATGCTTGCAAAGAAGAAAAGTAATACAGGAGAAGGGAGAGGGAATAGACAAGTTTGAGGGAACATAGCTTCATGTCTGTTGAGGTTGAGGGCCGGGAGGGTTGACCCCTCTCCCCCTGCACAAATGAACTCAATTTACATGGGGCACAAGTATCTCTTACTTGTTCCATGACATAATTTTTCTCCCTGCCCTTTTGCATGTTGATGAGAAACTTCTTCTTAGACATTTTACTGTATTTTTGTCTGTATATGATCACAGCTGTACCACCTTAGTGTCATCTTGTTTTTTAGTGTTTTCTGTTGAGTTTCCCAGCTGTGAAGCACAGGAGGAGAGGGGTCTAATGGAAAACACCGACACAAGAGATCATCGGGAATGGAAGTGTGTGGATGGCGAAAGGAGAGAAAGGGGATTCCCAGAGTAAATGATGAGGGGTGATAGTGGGGGGTGGGGGGACAGCACCATAACTGATAAACTGATTGGGATTGTACAACTCATGTTAAAGATGATTGGGAGGTGGAGGTGATGTAAAATTGAGGTGCTAGTGACAGTACAATGACCCATGACATGATTCAATAATTTAAATATTGAATAGTATGATATGTAAATTATGTGGCAATAAAACTGGAAAAAAATGTTATGGGAAGAAAGTCTCATCCATCCAACTTCAATGTTCTGATGTCCCAGGATAGGATGTTTCAGAGAGGGAAAACCACAGAAACTCTCAACTCTAATAGATCAATTTTTTAGATAAAACGTACTTTCTGAAGTCCCATGTATTATTCAGGATACTCTCCCGATTGTTGTCAGTGAGTGGCATTGGCATGGTTTGCAAACACAGAAACCCTATGTCCATACAACACAAGAGCACGCTGCCACGCCTTGCTTCACCGCCCAATGACTGCTGTGCTCAACTTGAATGCTGCGGCCTCAGCACTGTTCATCTCCTTGAGAGTCTTCCTTCCTCTGCTTTGCCCTCCCTCCCCATCGCAAGCATGATATCTTTCCCCAAGGACAAGTTCCACCTAAGAACACGCTCAATATATGCAGCAACATCTTGCCTTCTTCATCTCTAAGGAACATTTTTAGAGCTACATAGAAAATTTCAAATGAGGTATTAGCCCCCCAATCATTACGACTCATTTTTCTGTTGATATAATTTTTGATATATGTAAATGGGTTATACATTATTATTCAACCCCAGAATCAGTGGCTATATAGGAGTAAATTATTCTAAGTGCTATTCTATGACCCATTCTATATATATAAATATATATTATTTTCATCACAAGTTGAATGATATTTTAAATATTCATTGATTGAATTGTCTAATTTACTTAAATGATACAATGCAAGAGAATGAGACTTTTTCTGAACTAATTTGGGCATATTATTAAGAGAAACAGGCCTCTGTGAAAGAAGACACCAAGCAATGCAAAGAAAACTGCCAGCAAAAGTTAGCAATATGAAGAGGCATAATTCAATGGATTGACCCCATGTCTGCAGCACTGGACTCAGGCACAGAAAGGACTGTGAAGACAAGACCAGGCGACATTTTATTCGGTTATACACATACTGTTCTCATGAGTGGACACAGGCTTGATGGCGCTAAACAACATCTGAGGGGTGTCAGCAAGTTTGTGGAAACTTTAAACTATATTTTAATTCCAGTTTCTCCTACTCTTGCAGCTCTTGTATGGCTGTGTGTGTGTGTCCATCATTGTTAGGCACATAGATAAAAGTTAATGAACTCAGGAGCATCAGTAATTCAAATGTGTGCAGTAAAGAAAAATAATAATAAAACAAAGAGCTCCAAAATTTCCTTCTGTGACCAACCAAATCAGAGAGGGTTTTTTTTTTTAAATATGCTAGTTAATTTACTTGTTTTTAATTCTCTAGAATCCGCACGTGACAATCATGGTTGTTCTAAAAAAAATTCCAGCAGCGGTATTTTTTCAGGTGAGAAATATAGCTTATAACTAAAAGCTTAGTATCTTCTCTGCATATGGGTCAACATTGCATCATATTTGTAAAAGTGAATCAGACACTTAATATTCCTTTAATCTAAAACCCCTCTAAATTGTGTGATTTAATTAACAGATAATTAAATACCAAATATGGGAACTTTGGGGAGCAAAGCACTGAAGCTGTATCAGGATGAAAGATGTTTACACTTAACACAAAGATTCTTCCCTGACTGAAGGAAGCTGGGAATTGCAAGCAAAGCAGAGCCAAAGCAGCTGATAACAAGCTGTTCATTAAAGCATTAGCCTCCCTGAGCTTCAAGAAGGTCAAAGCCTTTTCTTCTCATGCATCCACAGAAAAATAATTACAGAGCCAAAGAATGCAGCTTTGCATTTGTAATAAAAGTCAAAAAAGTTACTTATAATAGATTTAAAATTCATCCTAAAAATATTTCCAACTATCTTTTCTAGTGGTCTTTTATGTTCAAAACTAATTATGACCTTCTATTTATTTGGTCTCTCTTACAGCTTGCCTTTCCTCTTTGCATTGTGTATTTGTTTTTCTGCACTATCATATTTTCCCATTTTGTATTTCATACAATATGTTGACTTTTATACAAATAACATGAAGTTCATATGTGCACATTTACCAAAGGAGGGCACAGCCTGCAGCATGACTTTCAAGTCCAGGATATGTGAAACAAATTGTCTTTTTGGTGATTTTGGAAATAATTTGGAAATTTAATATAAAGAAATAAAAGTAATAGAATATTAGTATAAAATAGATTTATGCTAGACATTTGGATTCAACAACCCAAGTGATTAGAAGAAGGGTCCAATGTTGTATAAATAGATAATACAAAGGTGCTTCAACAAAATTCCTGGCAAAAAAAAACAAAAAGAAAAAAACATTTTCTTTTAAGCCTATCTTTCCATGACCAATTTGAAGCTCCGTTTTATGAGCAATACTGAGCTCTGGTGGTGTAGTGCTTACACACTGGGCTGTGATCTGCAAGATCAGCAGTTGAATACCCCAGTGCACTGAGGGGTGAAAAGCTCTGAGATTTCTACTCCTTTAGAGAGTCTTCAAAGACCCCAGAGGCAGTTCTACTCTGTCCTGTAGACTCACACTATCAGCTGCCACTGATTCTATAGTAATGAGTTTGTTTTTAGGGGGTCTATTAAAAACTAAATTCCAAAACAGACTTTTCTTTTTGTTCTCTCTGACATAACCCATATCAAACTTCTTGCTTTTAAGTCTATTCAGATTTTTGACCCACCGATGAATTTCTGTAGAATGCTTGAACTTTTCTTGATCATGATACTCATGAAAGCAGTTCACCAGGCTTTATTCCATAAATCCCTGGATAATACCATTAGGCTCCCCAGGATGTTTTAAGAAGGCATTAGATATTAAGCATACATTATTGAAACATGGATTCACTATACTTATTCTTCAGTGTGACTGGAACAATATGTGGTTCAGACAACGGGATCTGGCACCACACAGTTCAAGTCAAAGTCTTCATTAACTGCCACTAGAAATGACTTTTTGAAAATCTGAATGCTGTACTTCTACCATGAGGCAAAAATAGTCATGTCTAAGTTAGGACTATTGTGAAGACTAAATGAGTTAAGTCCTATGGAGAAATTAGTATAGTGCCAGGCAAGTAGTATGATTTTTTAATACTTTTCTAAGTTTATAAATATATTTCATTTAACAAATATATAGATATGAATCCCCATGCTAAACACGAGGAACATGTTTTAGTGGTATCCCTATAAGTTGATAAGCATAAGATTCTTTATTGACTTCAACAGTCATGTCTTTATTTACACTTTATCCTATGTGCAATATTTATTGAACTCAATAAATACATCAAAAACTTTTATTGTAAATCTGCTCATAATGATTAAGAATGTACTTATTTCCTTATCTTTAAGCATTTCCATCATCCTTCAAGATTATCATTTTTAAATAGTTTTTTTCCACCTCAGCATTCCAGCATTTTTTTATGCAACCAGTTCATTGTCACTAACCAGTTCATTCCTCTACTCCTCAAAGTTTGGTGCATAAATTTAAATCACTTGATTGGATCCACAGTCAATGCTCCTGTGACCAGCAGTTAAGAGAGCAAAGGATGCTTTGCACTGGGTTAGTCTGCTGCATTGATTCTTCAGAATGTTAAAAAGCAAGGATTTTATTTTGAGGACGAAGGTGGGACATGGTATTCTCAATGGTCTCATATGCAAGTGAAAGCTAGACATTGACCAAAGAAGACCTAAGAAGAATCCACATGTTCAAATTATGGTGTTGAAGAAGAATATTGAAATATCATGGACTGCTAAAAGGCCAACCCAATCTGTCCGGGATGAAGTACCCGAAGGGTGCTTCTCAAGGAGACAATGGCCAGGCTTTGCCTTACATACTGCGGATATGTCAGAGGACCCCTGTCTCGGGAGAAGGACGTCATGCTTGGTAACATAGAGGAAGAGCGAAAAAGAGGAAGTTCTCAAGGGCATCATCTGCCACCCATCCTGCAACAAAGAGCTCAAGGCCTGACTCAATTACTTGTGAGGACCACAGCGGACAGGACAGTGTTTTCTCCGGCGGTGGATTGCATTGCTATGGTGCTGAATGGACGCCCAAGGCACCTCATGAAAACAGCTACCTCAAATGCTGCGCCTTTTCATAATAAATCATCCCTAATCACTTACTTTCCATCTTCCTCCTTTGGCAAGACTCCCCTTCCATATAAAAGAACCTCACATGTTATATTATTGCTTGATTCACCCGAACTTCAATTTCCCTTGTTTTCCAGTGATCTCTTTCCAGTCTCCTGCCACTTGACAATAATTCCATTGACCACATCTGCCCTTAGACTGCTAAACTTTGCAAGAGTGGTGGAAACTTGTTTGATTCTTTCTTGGATATTTTTAGGGCTTCTCTTTTCTTTCATTTCTTAACATTTTCTCTAACTTAATAGTATCTTTTTTCCAGACAGCACTGAAACAAGGCAAAACACCTGCTCCATTTGAAATTTTATTATTGAGCTTTGAGCCACTGAGAGGCCAATGAATACTCTAGGTGTGTTCAGGCTGTTGCTAATGACGATCTACCTTTAAAAAGGACAAATAATCCCAGTAAGCTGGTCAGTGGCTGCATTCCCCGCGTGGAGAGCCCCGCTTCTCCTGACCGCGTTGTGCGCTGCCTGAGCCCTGCCCAAGCTGGACTGGCTCCAAGGAGGGGTTTCAGAATGACTGACACTTCGGAAGTCATTTCAAATTTTGAAGAAATGTTTGCCAGTAGATTCACAGAAGGGGACAAAGAGTATCAGGAGTACCTGGCACGCCCTCCTGCGGCAGCTCCAATCGTCGAGGAATGGAACAGCAAAGCTGCGGGCAACCAAAGGAATAGAGGCTACTGGTTGCAAGATAACCGACAGTTATAGAGGCAGGGATGACAGACGAGGTGGCCAAGTGACAATGGAGCCAATCAGTGGCACGGACAGCAGCACAGACCTTACTATGTCCATCATGATGGACAATACGGTTACAACCAACAGTCTCCATATGGCTACTATTGATAATGACGCAGCAGCTTTTAATAAAACCATGTTCCTTGTTAAAATATATATATACACACACACACATATATATGTATATATATTCCCCTTAAGCTATTTAACCTTTTAGAATAATGGCCATGCAAACTAAAATGTTCCCTCCCCCTTTGATACCCACACACCACTGAAATAATCACCTTTCTAGAGATCAAACAAAATGCAGATGGGTTTTTTCTCTGAATAAAATATAAAGCTAATTGTCATTTATAACCCTAACAAACTAAAAGTGACATCATAATCCCCACTATGGTTTTAATAGATTGCTTCTATTAACTGCTGGCCTTGGGTAGGAGATGAGGTGTTTTGATTTGTTTAGTTTAGTTTAGTTTTTTTTTTTAGTTTGTGGAAACATTTCATGCTTCTTTAATCTGACATTTCCCCAAATTTTTTTAAGCCTCCTCCATAGTGCAGATAGCAGAGTGAAAATTTTATAATCCATAAATTAGTGAAATTTAACTAAAATAAACTTATAATTTAATAATAATATTATATCAAAAGTCATGATGTTATGAAAAATACATATTTTACATTATATTTAATTTTATTTACTTTCATTCAGGCTCTACAGTATACAAACAGGACTTCTAATTATAACTCAAATCCTGCAATTATAGAAATTTGGCACTCAACATAATGTCTTCCAGAAAAGCAGCTAATTACTGAGTAACTTATTATTTTGAATTCCCATTGTGCATGTATTCACCCTGCATGTAAATAGCGGGTAGCTGTCAATGCTGACTCATGGCAAGAATTGTGTTAGATTAAATTCGTACTTCATTAGGTATTCGACGGCTGATTTTCCAGAAGCAGATTATCACACCTTCCTTGTAAGATGTCGTCTGGGATACTAAAACCAACAACCTTTAGATTAGCAGCTGAGTGTATTTACCATTGCTCTTACAACCCTAAGAAACTACTGGGGTTTCTCCCTTGTTCAGGGAGAAAAATGACCTCCCTTGTTCAGACACCCTCGTAATCACTATTCACTATGTGCAATCACTGGTATTGCAAGTGCCAGCTGCATAACCCTGAGTGAAGCGGGTTCAGCAGAGTTTCCAGACCAAGGACAGACAAGGGAGGTGATGCTTAAAACCTAATGCAGAAATTGGAACCATGGTCATGGTTGAAAGAATGAAGTAGAATATTGTCCAAGACAGAAGATGTGCCTTCATGTCTGAAGGCATTTGACTTGTAACTGAAGAAGAGCTGGATTCTCAGAGCAGAGTTGACTGTAGTGATATGACTCAGATAATGCCAATGGAAGTGGGGCTTTGGGGATCTTAATTTGCTGATGGGGTACAACTCAGGATATAGAGAAAAGCTGAAAAATCTGATAATGGACAGAACTGAATCTGGGAAAATTGAAAAATGAATTGACAAAATGAAGTGAAACATATAAAGATCAATATTCTAGGTATTAATGAGGTAAAATGAACGGAAATTGGCCATTTTGAATCTGAAAAACCTGATTTACCATGCTATAATTAACATACTCAAGCCACAATCAATGACTTGACATTATTGTCAAAAAGGACTTTGAAATATTCATCTTAAGGCACATTGCTGTCTGTGAGAGGATTATATGTATCCACCTTCAAAGAGATCAAATCAATACAACTATTTTTCAAATTTATGCGATAACCGCAAAAGTTCATAAAGAAGTATTAAAGAACTCTGGTTAGACATTGATCAAATATACAATCAAGTTGCCTTGATAATTAGTAGCAACTGGAATGCAAAAAGTTGGTAACAAAAAGGGAGAGGCAGTAGGTGGTGTCTGGAAGGGAACTGGACAGTAAGGGCTGACCACCCCCCACAAGACCAAAGGCAGGCCACAACTGACGGTGCCATATAAGGAACCTGGTTAGCCCAGATGCTCTGGGTTCAAAGGAAACAGTTCTCAGAGTGTCCAGACTCCATATGCTAATTGTCCCACATCCCACTTTTAAAAACCCTCACCCCTGTCTGCTGAACACAGCTTCCCTGATCTGTTGGCCTAGGTCTCAGAACCTTGTCTGGGAGCGTCCCCATTAAGAAAGCTATTTCTGTCTCTGTTCTCCCTTGTCCTGCCAGTTTCCTCTCTCTGTCTTTCTGTACCTCAGTTTCTTCACCTTTACATTTGAAGTCAAAACCTGGGAGAGGTAGGGACATGGCTTCAAGCTGTCCTGACCCTGTTTTGCCTCGCATATCCCACTGCTCCTTTCCTCTCACACCTCTGGAAGCCCACCAGGGCAGGTGATTTCTGGTCAGTGTCTCTCTATGTGTTTTCTCTCTGTTTCATTTGTCTTGTTTATCTTTCTGGACACTGAGGACCAGCAAACTTAAATGGGACCATAGGGTCCCTAGTTTTGGGGGGCCCATTGCAGGGGGTTATTCTGCTACCCTAGTACCAAAAGGAGCTGAATAAAAGTGCCTTTCCCCAAAAGGGGTACAGTGATAAGGTCAGTTTCTCTTGTCCATCTTTTTTCCCTGTGTCTATTTTCTCTCATGGAGTCTCCAGCCTTTTGTCACTGCGTTTACTTTCTGGGATTTCTGCCTTTTACGGGACTCAATGGCTCTAGATCTGACAGTGACTATTTCTTCAGACTGGATAAGAATGCAGAGAATGTGTCTCAGTTTTTCTACTTGCTTATGTGTTTTATGTTTGCGGCTCTGTGGCGTCTGCTCCCAGAACTACTGTAAAACATTCTTACTTCCTCCTTTCCCTGCCCTGAACAAAGGCCTCTGACCAAACTCTATTTTATCTACCATAAAGGTAGGCCCCCTCCCCACTGCTCGGCTTCCATTGTGTCTCTCACTGATACAAGGTTTTGTCTGCTTGATGAAAGCCACAGGCATGCATCACTCTGATTGGGACACCCTCAGAGTTACTAGACTGTTTCTCTTTGTTGGGTGTGGATGGGGAACAGGGGATGCCTTCTCTTCTCCCTATACAATTTTTGTCAGAAAGCCAACAAGTTGCCAGAAATCCCAGAAATCCCTGAGGTCCAAGTCTTTTGTTTTGTTTTGTTTTTTTGGGGGGACATCACTGCCTCGGGTGGTCTTGGGCGCTACCCAGTGCTGCTCCTGAGAGCCATCGCTGGATTTGAACTGCCAAGCCCGTGGGTCGCAGTCCCACACTCAACCACTTACGCCACCGGGGCTCAGCCCTCCAAGTCTTTTTCTTTCTCTGCTCCTGTCTCGACCCTCTCAATGTACTGCCTGTCACCCTGTTCAAATTCTCTTAGCCAAACACTCTCTTGATCAGGTCCCTGGCAGTACTCCCCCTCATCTTTCTCCAAACCCCCTGACTCCTTGTAGGCACCCCAGGAAGACCTCCTCTGTATTCTGGGGGGCCCTCCCTCCACGATCACCTCCCTCCAAAAGTTGAGATGACAGTGCCTCCCACAGGGTCTCTTACAGCTGTCTCTTCACTGAAGCTGGACCCTTTGGACTCCATGGAGTCTCTCTTTATCTCTCTCTCTCTCTCTCTCTCTCTCTCTCTCTCTCTCTCCCTCCCTCTCACCCCTTGCCAGCTCTCTCCCTAATAAGCCTTTTCTGAGGCAGCACTTTCAGAACCCCCAATAGCTGCCACCCATCCCTTACGTGTCCCCTCTGCAAGGTTGTTGGAGCAGAGAGGCCTCTATCCTGACAGACGTTTCCCAGATAGAGAAGCAGCACACAAATCCCAGGTTCACCAGAAGCCCAAACTATAGTCCCTCCATCCTATAACATATAGAAGGAAGGGGTCTGAAAACTCCAAAAGTTAACAACTTTAATCACCTGCCACACCTCTGATTTCCACATTATTAATTTCAATATCCTCCAAAATGTCGACAGTTTCTGCCAATGAACTCACAAATTAGAGGTTTTGTAGATTCACGCCTCCTTTTCTCTGTGCTAACATGCTTTTCTCTGTGTTTCCTGCTACCGTTCCCAAGTCCTCTTGACTGAATTCCTACTTTATCCCTGCTTCTGCACTCCCCTCTCATGTCTACCTTTTCAGACCAGCCTGAGCACCTTGTCTCTCCTTCTACTCACCCTCTTCCTATTCTGGCCAACTAAAGCCCCCATGCCCTGTTCTCTGAAGCTACCAGTCTCACCAGAGGAACCAGTGTACACTCACCTTGCTAGTTAGCAAGGACACAACCACAGAATCCCCTTCTCCATTGTCTGCAATTCCATGTAGTCAAAAGGGGACACTGAAAATCAAGCTGTCCTTGGAAAAGCGACAGGTCCTTTGCATCTCTATGTGAGGAAATTATCGTTCCATTTCTTGACATGCCATTGTTCCTACTGGGATTGGTTAAAGACTGAGGAGACCCTAACTGGACCCCCATCACCCTTGCCAAATCTAGGGTATTGCTTAAGGTATTAGGTGAGTAAATTTCCTTCTCACACAGAAACTATCTTTTCTGACCTGCCCTTATTTTCAGGGGTAGGAAGCCCTTCCTCAATCTTGGTCATGGATATTAATGGCAAACCTACCTGCCCCTGGTGTACTGACCCTTTGCTTATTCCTTCCTTATAATCACTTCATGCCCAGTCTCTCTGTTGGGAAGAAACATTTTAAGTAAGGTAAAGAGTTCCTTATACCCTACTTCTAGTCTCCCGGCACCTCTGGTCCTTCTCCTTCTTTCCAGTCCTTCAGGTCCCATTGTTATCAGTCAAAAAAGCAAATGGCACTTATCTTTTGCTCCAGAACCTGCACCTCATTAACAAAGCTGTTTTCCACATGCACCCAGTAATTCCCAATTCCTTACCTTCTCTCTCCTTCTAAGATAAAATTAATCTAATTTCACTATTATCTATTCAAGCCTGTGCCTCAGCCCCACCACTCAGGGTTTACTCTAAATAGATGCCAGGTCATAAAAGTTCTCCAGACCACCAACTTTGGATGAGTAAATAACTACATGCTTTCCAGTATATAGTTCCTGAGTTCTTCCTATATGATCAATATGAATTAGAATGGTTATGCCCCACCAAAAGGTCAAGAGAAACAGCATTCCTAAGCCATCCCCATCTCTCTAGCCTCCCTGCACGTACAGCTGACGAGTGCTGTTAAAATAATAAATCAGGGCTTGTAAGGCAAAGCTTAGCTGTATCCATACCTGTCCTAGTAAATTTTAGTTTTGCCTTCTCCCTGGCAGCAGCAGAGATTCTTAGTAGAGCATTAAAGCACAACATGCTCCAAACACAGAACTTTAACAAACAACCCTAGCTAATGATAGACTCCATCTGGAGTCTCTCACCTCCTTGCAGAGACAGCTTACATCCCTGGCACAGGTAACCCTTCAAAACCATCGTGCATTAGATCTTTAAAGCTGACAAAGAAGGAAAGTGCATGTTTCTATCTTAATGAGCCAGGAGTGGTTGAGCAAAATGTCAAATTGCTAAACCACAGTCAAAGAGATCAAATATTTCTGCTGGAGAAATGCAAGAACCATACCGAATCCAAAACCGCGCTACATCCTAGGTCATGCCCCTGGTACGATATCTAGTAAGCATTTGCTTGCTGTTACTGTCAGCCCCTTGTGTTCAAGTTTCTCCAGAACAGAATAAGGGGCATTACCATTTAACTGTCAACCAACTTCTATTACACTCTTACAACTCCCTGCCTACCAGTGCGCTTTGCCTATAACCCCTTGTCGCCCCCATGTCAGCAGGAAGTAGTAAGGTCAGTTCATGGTGCCCCTTTTATTACTTAAAGGTCAGAATGTTGGCACAGGAATGGGACAGCAAGGGCTGAACATCTCCCCTGCAAAAAAACAAAAACAAAAAACAAAAGTAAGTCACAAGAGATGACACCAGATAAGATAACCAGTGAGACCAAAAGATCCAGGTTCAAAGAAAGCTGCAAGGAGTTGACAAGCAAATCTTGGAGTGTCCAGACTCCATATGCTAATTGCCACACATCCCACTGCCCCTTTAAAAACCCGTACCCCTGATTGCTGAACAGACTTTCCTGACCTGCTAACATAGGTCTCAGAACCTAGTCTGAGACTTTTCCCATGCTAATAAAGCTATTTCTGTCTCCTCTATTCCTTGTCCTGTCATTTTCCTCTGTCTGTCTCTCTCTCTACCTCAGTTTCACCTTTACAGATGGAAAATATGATCTTTGTGATAGGAATAAAACTGGAGATTGCATGATAGAATTTTGAAAATAAATATCTTTTTTCAACAATGCAAAAGGCAACTATACACCTAGACTTCCCTTGATGAAATACACAGAATTCAATTGACTACATCTGTAGGAAGCCTCCATAGAAAAGCTCAATATCAGCATCTACAACAATAACAAGTCCTGACTGTGGAATAGACCCTCAATTGCTCATTTGTAAATACCGTATAAATCTGGAGAAAATTAAAAGAAATCTATGAGAGTCAAAATGCGATCTTGAATCCATCCTTCCTGAATTTTTCAAACATCTCAAGAATATATTTGACTAATTGAACAATAATGTCAGAATACCTGATGAGCTGAGCTGTGTGACTGTATCAACCATTATTCAATAAGAAAGCCGGTCGTTAAAAGGGTAGGAAAGAAAGAAAAGATCAACATAGATGTCAGAAGAGATTCTGACTCTTACTCTTAACCATAAATCAGCCAGAGAAAGTTGAAGAAATAATGAAGTAAAATAGTTAAATAGAAAATTGTAAAAGTCATCTGGAGAAGCAAAGCCAAACACTATAATGAAATGTGCGAAACCTAGAGCTAGTAAACTAAAAGTGAAGAACATACTCAGGAGATCCAAAACTGAAACACTCAAGAAAAAAACTAAACCCTTTTGCTTCAGTACTTAAAGACTCTATGTTAAAGATATTGAAATTATGCAGGAAGTATGAAAAGGAAATGAAACACATATACAAAGAATCACAGTACGAAAAGATTTTGTCGATAGTCTAGCACTGCAAGAGGCAGCATCTGAGCGAGAACCGATGGTGCTGAAGGAAGAAGTTCAGGCTGCGCTGAATGCTACAGATAAAAATATGAATTTATGGACTATAAACGGAAACATTTCCTAAAGCAAACAAAGGACTCTAAGCACTCATTCATTTATGACAGAAAAATTTTGAAGACAGCTTTGTGATTGACTGAAAGAGATATGTATTTGTGCACCTCTCAAAGAAAGGTAATCCAACAAAATGTACAAGTTATAGAACAATATTATTGATCTCATAGGCAAGTAAAATATTACTGAATATAATCCAAAAATGATTGCAGCAGCCATTGACAGGAAGCTGCTAGAAGATCAGACTGGATTCATAAGAGAACAAGGAATATGAGATATCATTTCTGATGTCAGATAGATTTTGGCTCAATGCAGATTTCAGAAGAATATTTATTTGAGTGTTATTGACTATGCAAAACTATCTGACTATATGAATCCCAACAAACTATGACCTCTGAGAAGAAAGGATATTTCAGAACACTTCATTGTGCGCATGAACTTTTACATGGATCAAGAGACAGCTGTGGGAACACAACAATGAAACACTGCCATGTCTAAAATCAGGGAAAAGTGTCTGATGAGCTTATGTACTGTCACCAAATCATCCCACCTGTGTGGAGAGCAAATCATCAGAGAAGTTGGCTTATATAAAGGAGAATGTGGCATTGGGATTGAAGGCAGTCTTACCCAATGCAGTACTGCTTTTGATCTTTTGACTGCTGCATCCATGAGTGTTGATGGTATATTCAAGTAAAGGAAATCCTTGATAACATCAATCTTTCTACATTTATCATAATGTTGCCTATTGGTCCAGTTCGGTGAATTCTGGTCTTCTTTACACTGAGTTGCATTCTGTATTGAAGGTTACAATCCTGGATCTTCATCAGCAAGTGCTTCGAGTCCTCCTCACTTTTTGCAAGCAAGGTTGTATCATCTGCTTTTCTCAGATTGTTAGTAAATCTCTACACAAGATCTCTTAGAGCATTGAAAAGCAAGGATGTTACTTTGAGGATTAAGGCTCACCCAACACAACCATAGCGTTCTCCATTGCCTCATATGCATAGTAAAGTTGGACTTTAAATATGAAAGATTTAAGAAGAATGGGTGCACTTGAATTATGGTACTAGAAAATAGTATTGGAAGTACCATGGATGGATGAAGGGATAAGTCAATCTGTTATTGTTTGAAATAAGGCCAGAATAATCCTTAGAGACGAGTATGGCAAGACTTCTTCAATATTTTGTACATGCTGACCTTCTGTTGTGCATATAGTCTCTCTGGGCCAGGTTTACTTTATGACACCTACTAACAACAACAACAACAACAAAATGCTTCCTATGCTAGTTTGATGTACCATTTTTATTATTTGTATTTAATTATTAACTGAACACAATAAGCTATCTATTGGAATAACACTTTTTGCACTTAAAATAGTCATTAGGGGAATAAATTGTTGGTTAAATTATGCTAATCCAACCAGTGAACAAGTATACTTAAACAGACTTGTATTGAAGTGTATTAACCAAATATAACAAAATGGGAAAATAAAAAAAAGCAATTTTAAGAAAAATCACTTCTTTGAGGATAAATCTATACCATTAAAAAAGAGGATATGAAAAAAAAAAAGAGGATATGATCCCTAAAGTGGTAACAGCAGCAATCATAAAATAAATTCAGTACTTAGTATATTTCTCTATTAATTTGATTATTTATTTTTCTAGAAAAAAGTAAATATTATTTATAAAATTATCATTCCTGGCTAATATTTCTTTATTTCAATATTAAAAATTCAAATTCCTGCCTAGTTACCTACCACTGAACTCTGTACATACTGGTATCCTGGAGAAGAGGTGCAATGATAGTTTCTAATCCAAGGCTTGTACTGTGTTATCTGGGAATTCATAAATTACTAATTTTGTTCCATTAACTTCAGTTTCTTTACGTGTCAAACAAGAGGAATAATACTCATAATATTTTTATTGTGGACTTAATTTTTAAGTGCAAAGTATTGAATACATAGCCAAGCATTATCTCCAAGAAATTTTACTTCTGAATTTGAAGCATGGGATTCATTATCAGCTTCTCAATACAGACTTAGGTAAATATTTATTTATAAATTTTATTTAACAAACTACCTAGTACATAAGATAATCTGAATGTTATTTAGCAGTATAATGGGTATTATATATCATGCATGAAACACGTCAATTGATGGGTCCCACACTTATTTGCTAATATTTTATACTATATATAAAATATAACTTATATTATGATGCTAGTATAAATACTAACATTATAATTAGTAATTATAATGCTGCTAAATATAATTACTTAGCAACATTGTGACAATTAAAAACTTTTGTATTATAGCATACAATGCTGGTTAAAACATAGATTATCTATTGTTTCAAGCACCTCTCCAGCAGGGCTCATCTGGGAATCTATTCAGTGTTCTTCTGGCAGTTGGTCTTTGGGGAAGACTGCCTTAATTCTTACCTGATAGTTCTTATACAAGGGAAGACACAAATAGGGGGAAGCTATATCAAAAGAGTAAGAGAGTGTATCAGAGAGCAAACAATAATAATAGGATGGAAAATTACACACATTTTTTGATACAGGAAAGAATTAGTGAAAAAAAGAAAATGAAAAGGTTGAGGTGCAAAATATTCAGAACAAAATTAATTTTATGAGCCCTTAATAATAGCAAAAGACACACTGAGAAAATTAATCTCATTCGAGTGTTACAATACATGAACAGAAAGACAGCTGTATATGATGAGTCTTTTGCAGGCCCCTAACCAAGTTTCTAATGGCGCGGTGTATGACATGCTGGGTTGCTAACATTGAAGACAACAGTTAACATTCACCAGCCAATGCTCAGAAGGAAGATGAGTCTCTCTGCTTCCATATATTCCAAGCATTGGTTTAATAGTGTATGAAGCAGAACCCTGGACCTCAGCATCAATCTCTTCCAGAAGGAGCATAGACATGTGAAGCAGTCAAGTTCCAAATTATTTTACCCATAAGAAATAACTGAAAACCTATTCATTTATTCTTCACCACCAAGTTTTTACTCTAACCTTCTCTTTTTATGCAAAACATTATAGGGCAATTTCAAATTCAAGTTCAGAGTTAAAAAATACAATTTACATAAGAAACACAACATTTACAAAGAAGTTCTTAAGCACTACAATATGTTTCCTACTTTAAGACGGATGAGGATCTGATCTGAGGACAGTGATGTGGAGAGGAGGGATGGAGAGAGAGTCATTGGTTGGAAAGAGACTCCTCTGCCATAAAATCAATTGGTAGCTGCTTTTTAGAAATTTTCCCCCTTCTTTGCCTTTTTTCACTAGGACTTGACTGGTTTTTCCTTAAATAAACAAAAAAAGCAAAAGCAAACAAACAACCTGCCTCATGTGGTCCTCTTTTGGCATTTTCTTAACTGTTTTCTAAAAGGGTTTACTAAGTTATCATCAACAACATTGATAACAGAGTTAACCAGTTCCTTTCTTTTCGAAAGTATCTTTTTAGGAGCCATATTTTTAATCTAAAAATCACAAAAAGTAAGAAAATTATAGGAAAACTCTTGGAACACACCACAAAAGGTTTAAAAAACATGAAATAACAATGCCAGTGAAAGCTGAGTGACCAAAATATGAACTACTTCTGTTACAAAAGTCTTGTGTGTTGGGTTGGATTCTGTTGTTTTGTTTGTACTGTGATGCGTCAAAATTTTATTATGTCGAGGACTGATGAAGTTGAGAACCAGGGTCCTACTGTCTGTGAGAGGGTGGGTTCGAATCAGAATCAACAAAATAGACAGTGGGTTTTGAGTAACTGACTTTAAACTCTCTTTTCGTCATATAATTCTCTCACAAGGAACTGTTCATGAAGAAAGTATCCAATAATAATAAAACCTGAACATAATTTCAAAGACAAAATGTTTCTCTTTTCGGGCTGAGCCCTGGTGGCATAAGGGTTGTGTGTGGGACTACAGCCCACTGGGATGAAGGTTCAATTCCAACTCACAGGAGCAAAAACTGGGTCTCCTACTCCCACCACCAGAGGGCAGTGATGCTTAAAAAACTAAAAAAAAAAAAAACCTAAAAAAAACTAAAAAACAAACAAACAAAAAATGTTTCTCTTTTCAATATACACAATAATACCAGTGCAAATAATAGTAATGTGCTTTAGAAGGTGAGAAGGCCATTTTATTCTGTGAACTTTTAATGTTGTTAAATTGCTAAAATAATTACAAACATATTATCTTCATAAAATGTATTTACATATAAAAATTTGACTTACTTTTTACCTTTAAGTCCTTCAAAAATAATTAAAATTAGGTTACATAAATACATACAAAAGAGTATACAATAACATACAATCAAACTCATCATTGTCTCCACTCACACATTTTTAAGCAGCTGCACTATGCTTGATCTTCTCCTTAGCACCTGCTCAGGGAATTAAGGAATCTTCCTAGTTCCATCACACTGCTTTAATGGGCATAGATTCAATATTTCCTCAGTGTTCCCTAGTAACTCTTCATTTCCTTTGTGGATAGATTTTCCCTATATCAGATGATCCCATGTATCCTTCTCTCTTCTTAACCTTAACGCTTCTTCCCTTTTCTCAGTCAGTTGATGAGGCTGCTTCATTATAGAATGCAGAAGCAATCATAAGTTATTTCTCTCACCAGGACTATGCTTTGGTATTGGATGCCAACTTAAAGGTTGACAGTGTCTCCTACCACTGGTGCCATGAAGTAAGAGTCCAGTGTTCTGCTTCTGAGGAATTTAATGAGATAAAATTATAAAGAGGAATCACCATACATACTAACCAATAGGAGTGAAATGTGTATGCATGTGTGTCCTGCCCCATAGTTACATACTCTAGCTCCTTACACTTCATAGTGTGATTTCTGTTGATAAGATTTGACACAGGTTCCCTCCCTGGTGCATCTATTCTCCACCTAATAAGAACACTAGGCTTTTATTACAAAGACATAGATGCTCAATATACTCTACCACTCTTTCATAATCAACTTTTTCACTTTATAAGATCATTTCTATCAGCATTAAAATACCTAGACATAGTTCTCACATTTATACAAGGAATATACCATGACCCACTTCAATTTCTGTCTGTCTTCCTTGTGTTCTCATGAGGGATAACCTCCTTATATATTTATATACATTTATACTCCTTGAAGATACAAATGGTTGTATAAAGAAGTCACAGATCTTAACAAATGGGGCAATTAAAATCATTATGGTAACATGCAAAGCACTGAAGTCATGAAGGAGTCCATTTCACTTGGATCCTCAACCAGTGCATTCAAAATAATATATATTGCATGGAACAAAGTGGCTAAAGAATTCTTACAAATATTAAAGAGTGGATTTGTCATTTAAAGGACTGTGGTGCATCTGAATGAAACATGGTATTTTCAATCA